>JAUMHA010388768.1:0-24449 GCA_032359765.1 Saxidomus gigantea
ATTTTAATAAATTTGAAACACGGTAACACTGTTAAAATTAATATTTTGCCACTTTTGCGTTTCTAAACCTGTTGAGTGTAGTTACATTAAGTACAATGCTCATTACTGTATAATTATTTATATTCTACAATATTTGCGTATTCTTATTGGAAAAGTAACAAAGTCTCAAAGTTCATGCAGTGACGTTTCTAATGTAATTAAAATTAAATTTCCATCACCTATACGTTGGTATCGCGTGCAAAGCACCATGGCAGCAAAATTCGCCAAGCTGATGCTTTAAAATATCTTTCTTTTGAAATATACACTGATTGTGGCTCAAGAAATGCTTTGAGGTAATATTACTTTTAAGTGAAACGGTACCATGATTAAAACTTAATGGCCGTATATCTGACTGCAACGCAGCCAACACAGAGTACGATTATTATTAGAAAGACACGTACTGGTAAAATTAGGATTCACTAGCCATATAGGTTTTATAATAAAGTGATAAAACTTTTTTTTGTCACTGCTTTTTAGCTCATCTGGCTCACAAAGTGCGAGAGCGCTCATCACCCGGTGTCCGTCGTACGTAGTTTGTCGTCCGCTTACATTTTCTTTTAAACGACATCTCTGACAACACTGGGCCAATGCTGATGAAACTTGACATGGATGTTCCTTGTATGAAACTCTATCATAGTGTTCAATTATTTACATTCCATGCAGAACTTCTCAAGAACAGGAAGACCTAGAGCTTAGGCATGAAACATATAGCATGTAGCATTGCCTAGTAAACCTCTTTCAAGCTTGTTCAAATCATGACCCCCGGGTCAAAGTTGACTACGCCCGGGGGTCACTTGGCTTTACATGGGCTGATATAGAAATAAACTTCAAAATTCGTCTTCTCTGAGACCACAAGGACTACAGCTTAGACATTTAGCATGTAGCCTTACCACAGTGTACAACCTCCGGCCTTGGCAGCGGTTACAGATTCAAATGCCTGTTTTTACGGAGATTAGGTAATTGCAAACGTTGCTGCCTTTTTAGTTGTCTCTGTGAGTAACGGCCAGTATATATATTTGTTTTAGCATAAATCAAGGAATCAGCACCAACTTACCAAGAATGTTTAGATCGTGTCCCCCGCGTCAAAACTGCTCCTGCTCTAAGGTTCACTTAATTTTACAGACATATAGGAAAAACTTTAAAAAATATTTTTGTCTGACATAAAAAGCCTGGAGCATAAATATTTAGCATCTAGATATTTGGAATATAGCATTATGTATTGGACCTCATCGATTGTTGAAATCACAATCCCAAGGTCTCAATTGACCCTATCTGCAATTGATGACCTTGTGTCAGAGTTAGTTGTAGCCAGGTAAGCGATATAGGGTCAAAATGACTGACAAAATTTATGCCATAATATAATGCATATATTATGTTCCGAAGTATTAAATATGGCCATTGCATGTATGTTGAAATGTAAAATTTGACAACAATACTGACAGATAATAAAGATTACGGTAGTTCACTCATTTTTTTTCATTGTGGTAGTTGAATATCTTTGGGGTTATTTCAAGTAAAAATTAGTCCGCATATTTACCTTTTCCGACCGTTTTCTCGTCAAAGATAATAATTGCCATCTTGTTTAAGTTAATTGTGAATTCCATATTAAAAAATATTCTTAAAATAACATATATGGGAGGCTGTCGCTGTTGTATATGTTCTATGTTTATTGAACTCTTTGTTATGATAATTTACTTCCGGTAGATGTTGTTAGGTCATAAATTGTTTACAGGTGCGACGGATTTTCATCATAGTTGCTATGTTAGTTTATTCACATTAACTAAATAATATTTTGTCTTTTCTCTGTAAAAGCTTTACAGAAACACCGGCTTGTTAGTTAGTTTCATTTAAATGCATAACAAACACATGGTACTTGAAATCTGTCTGACAAGATCGAAAAGATGTGGGACGTCACATGGACTACCATCTAGAGAAATGTAATTTCATGGTCTAAGGCAAATTTACAGCTCCAATACAGTTTGGAGGGGATCCATCTGTCATAATGCTTCTTGTACAATATTCCTGGTCAACTCGTACCTAAGACCTACCATGCTGTTATCTTATTTTATCTTTTATTAACACCCGCCAAGCGTGCACCCTGCCCATAACTGCATCATACTCCTTCAAAAGGTGTGAGGCAGTATAACAAGATAGAAGTCAAGTTGTAGCTGTTGCATAAAAATCTTTAAATAATTTGAAATAAGGCATCGTCTAACAAATACAAATATGTTTATTTTCCATCGGCATATTACATTCAACATATTTTTGTAGTTATTTAATGGTTTGACAGAGATAAAATGTGCCCATCTAGAAACTATCTTGCTGGCTTCAACATCAAATTAATTTGACTACATATGTAGGCCTATGTATTTTAGAGCTTTTTTGTTGGTACTGGATTATCCTTCTGATCAAGACCTCTACAGTCTAACCTGCCCTAATGGTCTCATTGATTCCTCTGTCACCTCACACATGAGCCATACATGTGTCATCTAAATCTAGTGTGAAATTTTCAAAACATTTGACAGAAAAAGCGAAATTCACCCCGAGGGCAAACTCTTTAACAGCTATACATATACATTGCTATATCAGCCCACCCTAATAATGACATTTAAAACAATTTTGTCTAAATCTGACAAATTTTCTACGGTCCCAGCCTTTGTATTAAAAGAAAAACAGACAGACAAACAGATTAGCCATATTCATTACTGCTGTGTTTGAGAATAACAAGTACTTTATAGTTTACAGTTACTAAGCAAACTTGGTCAAGCCATATTTATTTGTCAAATCTTCTTTGACATTTGTGAGGTCATTACCAAAAGTGAATATGGCAGAAGTCAGTGATAAATTTTTACAGTACATGTACTTGCATGACTGTGTTTGCAGTAATTCTCTTGAATCAAGGTTTTATGAAAACGTTTGTATTTTTAGCGAAACGATAACACGCTTGCAGACTGTAAGCCATTATAATTTTCTCTTGTCAAAGCTTAAAGGTAATGATCAGCCGGATTAAAGAGTTTCCTACAAATTGAATGTAGATGTAGAACTTAAAGAGGCACTCCCTACATCTAGCTGATTCTATTCTCGAAACATAGAAATGTGGTCAATGATCGTAAAATGACACAGAACCTATAGCGAAAAATGCCTCATTTTACCACAATTAATCAATATAGAGCCATTCTGTAATAAATCTCATCCACCCATTAATTGTACAACAACAATTCTGCATAGGTTATTGAATGGTTTACGGTACTGCAGTATATTTCAAACCGCTGATTTAATTGATAATGACTGGGAATGCATAGCTGAAAATTGTAGGTTAAGTTATAATACTTCCAAAGATTCTATAATTATGTTTTGGAGGTTATTTATCTCGACATCAGTTATAGGGTATGTCCCTTTAAATGCACTCATAAACCCAAACTGCTGAGGGATGTACAAAAGTATTTGCCATAAATAGATTAGATAGAGAGGTATGTCTACGTGGCTATAAATCCAAGGCCCCTTGTAAAGACTTTGTTGTCTGAAATACTATTTATTAATAAAACTTAATTCCTGAACTGTGCCTTGTATCTGTGTCTGATAGTTTAAATAATTTGACTCTCTGTGAAAGGCAATCTAACTACTAAAACTTTGAATAACCAAAACAATAGATTATTGTTTAAATATATTAATAACCTTTCAGGCATGTAGACACTTTGCAAGAGTAAGGACATAAGTCTTGGTGTGGGTTTACAGATTACAGACAGCATAACACCTGGGTCTAGTTCAGGCCTCAGTCAGCAGCAAAGATGAATAACTGTTACGACAAAGGGGAGCAAATGCATGGATCAGGGGATAGAGTTCCTCGCGAGAAAAAATTTGATGTAGATGACAGATTGGCCAATAAACATATACAGACGTTGCAGTTTGTTCAGGAGGTTGTCAATGAAAACAAAGTGCTGAAGAAAAGAGTGGAAGAGTTAGAGGTAGTATATTATATCAGACTACCTTGCAAAACTAGTTATGTATCTGAAATTTAGTTTGTTTTTATGCCCCTGCCAATAGGTGATGGCATTATAGTAATCGCATGTCTGTTTGTCGGTCCCACTTTTGTGCAGAGCGTATATCAAAAAGTTTTCACGGGGAATCTATTGTCATTAATGTATGTTATTTCTCCAAATAATTATCAATAGAAGCCAAGCAGGTGGTTTCAGTTACTATAGTGATGATCATGTGGAATGACCTGAAAATATGCTGACAAAAAGCAATACTAAATGGAGAAAGAAACAGAGACATTTTCAATGTTTTTACATGCATGCATGATTTTCAGAAGTGTAAAAATGTCTAAAATTCCATTACATGCAGACTGTACTGACACTGTGGTTTGTTGATGGATTACCGGTAAATATAATAAATCTTTAAATTCTCAGGTTTTGGTCAAATTTCTTTTAGCTTTCCTGATTCTAACATGTGTTGTAGTAAGTTAACTTTTGAATATTTAGTGTATTCCAAAAACATGAGATCATGCAGCCACACCTTTTAATCTTTCATAATTTTATATAATCTTGCACTAGTTAAAAGCTTTCACTAATCAATACCTCATTGGAAACAATTGATTATCAAACAACTTAATGGCATTCCTTGGTATAAGATCACAAGATACTTTAGCACTTTTTGAAAAAATAAACTCCTTTTCAAAATATCAGTTTTGTCAAATAAATAGCTTTTGAAATGAGACACCAAGCTTTATTTTTAGTTTTGTAATGCCTTGTGTGTCTGTGATATTTTCAAACATTGACAAATAAAGTAGTTATGATCTTATACCTAAATCTATCTTTTTATCTTTCTGTCTACCCTATCCTATTCCATCACATTTCTCATATCTATCTTACTTCTAGATATATATAGTCTATATAATATACATATTGGATATGTGCTTTTAAAATATTTGACTCAAAAAAAGTGAAAGGATACTTACTGGGAAATGATGGAGAGGTTGTTAAAACTATCCTTGCTTGAAAAGAATTCAAATTGATATGGTCAAGGTGAATATGAATAGTCACTAAGTAGTTGTTATTTTCACACATAATAAACATAGAGGATGATCAACGGCTTATGCTATATCCAGGAATAGCAGTTTGCAAAAAAATAGGTAGGTGGTTTCAGATTGTATATAACATGTTTTCAGATTCAATACAAGATGGTTTCAGATTGAATGTAGAACTGTTTTTCAAGACAGTTTGAACCTTTTGTCTTACAGTGATTTATCCTGCACTGCAGTATTTCCATTAGCTGTCTTGATCATCAGCTTTCCATCTTTTTTATGGACAAACAAATAATTGTATAAGCCTGATATAGAATGACATCGGGTGTAGTCGGCCCTCGGTAATACTCGGCCGTGTCTGATATTGGCAGTTTGTGTATACTATGTCATATTTTGATGACGTAGAACACACAGTTTTTGATCGCAATGTTTAAAAAAATTAATGAAAACACCATTGAAACCTACACGAAGATATTAACCTCGCATCACTGAAAAGCACTGAGTTAATTACAGTATTCTTATCTTTACCACGTGTCAGAGCTAAGATTATACAATGTACGTATGTTCAAGCAGTACGTTTTTCAGTGTATTAAAGTTTGTACATGAATAACGGTCATATTTCTTTCACATGGATAGTGTTTGCATGCCATTTCAATGCGTAAACATGTGATTGTTTGGTGGCCGGGTTGACCCGACAAAACTCTACATGTTTGTATAAACTCGGCCATATATGTATACTAAAATTAGTTTTACCTTTACACTTACCAAACATGCATCCATTACTATAAGTGATGCTGTGGATTATACGCACAACTTTAATCAGTGCAAACTTAGTAACTATGCGTGCTCAAATCCCCCGAAGTGCGCATTTTCGAATTGCACACTTTCTAAACTGATTATTTTATCTTAAAAAATTTCGAAATAATTTTTTGTTTGTTTTAGTATGAGAAAAAAGTACAATCTCTTTAAAAAGTGCATAAAAAGCAAATAATATCGGATGAAACTTTGAGGCTCTTTAATTCGGGTGTAATTACTGCTTAGTAACATCGCATATATTATGCGCCATCTTAATATGCAACCTTTGGCATTATTGGGCAGAACCACATTGAAATGAACCTTTCTTCAGAATGTTTAATTGAAGATATTTTGAAATAAATAAATTAAGTTACTGGTGAATTGAAATAGATCTAGATCTCTATAAACAACACGGTAGGCGTAGTCTAGCGCTGTGCAAATTTTTATTCAGAAATCTACTGAAAACAAAATACAATTTACTCTGTCTCTATTTTGTCAATTGTTTGTGATGTTTTTTTTTCAATTTTTCAAATTTTAAACTTATGTTCTCTTTTCCTCTCTTTTTTTGCGCGGAGAAGCTATTTTGATATGCTCTATGCTATGTTTCAATGTTGCAATTCCAGTGCTATCCATTAATTGTGTATAGCATACCCTATGATGAAAACAGAGCAGTATATTGAGATCAATAATTATTGGCCGAGTAAACCCGACAAAGTGTCCGAGTACATAGGACCATGCCGAGTAGGGCCTCTGTTATGTGTATTGAAAATGTCTTGGTTTCCGGTTCCTTATGCATAGTGTTGAATCTATTTAGAAGCGATGTGGGAACCAGAATGTTGGTTTGTATAAAAGTCAGATCAAAGTCAAATTTATCATCACTGTAGCATTGCAAAATTGATTTATGCTTAGGTGGCCGGGTACACGCGATTACACTCTACCATTGTTTTATTTCTATAGATCAATTTTAATAGAAAGAAATTTTTGGCTACATTGTAGGTATTATTCTAGACCAACTAAAAGGTTAACATGCTCTTACAAGGGTTTGGTAGCAACAACTTAGATAAAAGACAGCTTTTGAATGTTAGAATGCTTCAGAATCAGAAAATATCCTATTGAAGTGAAAACTTTGTATTTAAAAGCATGTACATGTATCAGCTTTAGATGAGGTTTGAAAATGCTTCGCTAAACACTGCAAACAATTTCTTTACTTTCTAATCCAATATTATAATATAATATTTAGGTAGAAGGTGAGGGAGGCTGGGTTGGGGCAGCTGGGGCATGTATCAGGGTTAGATACCCTGCCAAAGGCTCTAGGTGAATCCCTACCTTGTTCAGCTGAAAGATCCAAGTAGAGGACTGAGTTTTCCTTCATTTTTTTATGGCCACATCATTGACAATATTGAATACGCAGATGTTTTGATATGAATCCAAATTGAGTGTAGTACTTCAGATAGGAAATTGGCGCTTCGTGTGGACAGTAGTTGTCTAATGCTTGTCCTTCACAAAAATGATGATCAGGTAAAATGCTTGCCTGTACATAGCGAAAACTTTGTACTAGTATTGAAACTGTAGCTCAAGTTATTTATAAAGTTACACAACTATATTTCAGGAATCTCAATTGCACTGTGATGACTTACATGCCCTTGCAGAGGAAAGTAAGGAAAAGATAAAGACCGTACAAGAGCAGTACTTAAAGAGAGCTGATGAGATCAATGCAATGATGGCAGAGAAACACAGAGGAGAGGTAAGATAAAGATAAAAAACTGATGAAATTAGTACCATAGTACAACAATGCCTTTTTTTCCTTTGTGTATAGTCCTGGCCAACCCTAGAATATCTCCCTTGGTGAGCTTGGCAAGACTCCTGACAGGTGCTTGTTGAAGAGAGATGGATGCAGATACATGGGAATCTAGGAACAAGACCCTAGCTATTTTTATGAATAGACCCTTTGTTTTACATGCATGGTGTATAGCACCGATACATGTGAGACTATTTCTAGGTTTCTAACCAGTTCATCTCTGGGTAAGCAACACTTAAAAGTTTCTGAAATTTTTAGTGCTCGGGCCGAGATTTGACTACCATTTCTGTTAATATTGTATTCGAAAAACTTCAAATACAGAGATTGTAAGAGAGGTGTAGATAACGAAAATATTGCACTGTCTACTATAGAAAAATAATGTATTCCTGATATCTCGGTAACATATGATTAGATTGATTTGAAACTTCAGTGACGCCTCCAGGGCCATCAAACATCCAAGTTACATCAAAGCTCTTGAAGAAATTAATGCAGATTATGATTGTTAACTCTTCAAATTAAAAAATTTACGATCTACAGCCCTACTCTTCTAATACCAAAAGACAAGCCCAACCATTTTGGCATATAGTGTAGCAAAAGACCAGAAACTGCATGAACACATGTTTTTTTTTATAATTAGGAAAAAAAATTTTAACATGATGTTACTCAGACGATTACATTTGGTATTTTAAATGGTTTGTGTGGGAGAAGAAGTTTTTTACATTTCAGATGATGAAAGTTGTTCAAGAGAAATTGGATTTAGAGAAAACATTGAGTGAAAATCTTGTTCAGGTAATATAAATCTCTCCCTCACACAAGGGTAGCAGTGGAAACTGTGTAGGAAGACAGCCAAACGATACAAGAGAAAGTGATAGATGTATGACATTTACTCTGCTGAATGTCTGAACTTGTCTTTTACATCTTTCTATTTAGACATTGCCAATACTTGCGTAAATGTGTGCTCTATCAAATTTTACCAACATTTTATAATAGCACTCAGTGTAGGTCAAAATCAGACTGCATGGATGTATAGGCTGATCATAATCTGCATTGGTAACAAACATTGTCACAAAGGAAGAATAAGTTTCTGTCAGCAGGTTAGGTTAAAGCAGGTGCTAGTATAATATGTGAGTATTTGTCTGAAAATTGAGTGATTGGGGTGTAACAATCATAAGTGCCTCTGTGAAGGGTTTGCTTTAAACCCAGTGATGGCTTTACAGGGGTTCAGCTGTATTCTGTAAAATATAGATCTCTAGCTGGTAACCATGACAGTCTAGCAATGGCAGTAAGGGGAGATAATTAGTATGTCTCCAACCAAATAAATGTGTGGAGACAAACTGATTTTGTGCTGTTTGTCTGTCACTGATTGTCTGAACAACTCCTCTCATACCCATTGGTGTATTGTAATGAAACTTGGTAGAAATGTTCATTACCAAGTGTAGTTGTGCATGTTGTGAGGATGTTAGGCTTGACTGAGTTTTTTT
Organism: Saxidomus gigantea; assembly: GCA_032359765.1. Classification (NCBI taxonomy): domain Eukaryota; kingdom Metazoa; phylum Mollusca; class Bivalvia; order Venerida; family Veneridae; genus Saxidomus; species Saxidomus gigantea. The sequence goes on from JAUMHA010388768.1 coordinate 9,137, forward strand.
TATTGTTAGTTATGGTAGTTTGAAGGGTTTTAGCATATTTAAATTGCATTGCATTTTCCAATACATTTTCACAAAATTTTGCTCAGAGTCATCATTATTAAGTCTAGCTGTGCTTATTACAATTTATGTGAAAGTTGAAAATCATGTGTTGAAATTATATGTTCAGGAAAGGAACACAACACTGAAGTGCAAAATATTTATCATGACTGGTCATATTTGTTTCTTAACTGCAGTAGGCATACTACAACATACTAAGCTTTACCATGAGTAACAGACTAACATGCATTTGTTTAGAGACCTATTATGTCCTGGGTTGCCCTGTTGTTTTGGGATATGCTCATCTGGTTTTTGCCAGATTTTATCTTGGTTGTCACAGGGGGCCAAATGTATGCCTAGCCAGTTGCTCATGGCAAAACAGCGTGTTAGCAAACTGGCCTGTTGTTTTATTAACTGGTATATAACTGGTGTAATTTTCATCTCTTCAGCTAAAACAGGAGGTTAGTCAGCTTGAAAATACCAACAAAGAACTAATGGAGCGTATACAGGAATTGTCAGGGTCACATGAAACAATTGAGGTAAATGTTCAGTTAATGCTTAAACACTTCCATGAGAGACACATGCATACAGGCCATGTCTCTTTATGTGAGAAAGTAGGCAGTTTCATATGGAGGATAAGGTTGTAGCAGTGGTTCTTACCAAGACCAATGGTAAGCTAAACTGACTGCTTGTAAAAAGGACTGAAATACTGTTGAAATGTTCGACTCGTACAACAAAAACATTTTTGTACCAATTTTTATATGCTATAGGGACATATAATGAGAACACCTGCAGTGGGCAGGCAATGTCCTCGTGTTGTCCACTCTTTAAGTCGAACAGCTTTTAACTGATCTTCACCAAAGGAGATGAAAATATTTGTGGGCATAATGTCTAGGCTAAGTTTGATAACTAACAAAATCACCAAAGGTATTTTTGGATTATGGCCCTTGAATTAACAAAAAATGATGAAATTAGCATTGTCTGCTCTTTTGTTCAAACATTTTTTTCAAACCAGTGAATTGCCAGATACAGAGTTTAGCCTCCTGGACGGGCGTATTTTGAGACGGTTTGACACTTGTTTAAAGTATTTTTTTATATTAATTTATTTAATTTTGTTTGTGAAATAAGCACTTACAACTTATATTTTGTTATTTTCGAGACTCATTCAAAATCAAATCAACCTCGAGGAGTCAAAGAAGCAATGTGGAATTATCTGCATAGGGACACTATCACTATGGCACTGATGGGGATTAAACCAAGGACCCTCTGATCATGAGAGAATGAGAACATCTTGAATGTATCATTATTATTCTAACATCAATAGACATATACCAAATACTAGTATCCAAATGTTTTTGAAATACATTGTATCTAAAATTAAAATTATGACCTATTTTTTTAATTATTTATATTCTTTCTAAGATATCTTCAAAAACAATCTACCGTATTTCTTGATGACAATTTTTTTTTTTCAGGCTCTGTTAATAATTTCTTGTTTTTGATCATGCACAATACCTGTACATTGATTTAAATCATCTGAAATGGAACTGAAAAACTTCTAGGTATGGTATGATTTTGTTGACGTGGCACTGATCAACCTGCAGTAGATCAGTGGTGGCTTGTTCCAACTATGCAGTAACAGTTCATACCCATACTTATTTACAGTAGATCTAAAATCTGTTATTTGTCGTTTCTTTTCAGGTATTAAATTCTGAAATTGAAGGACAGAAGAGAGTTATTGCTAATCTGAAACTTGAAATTGATGGTTTAAAAATAGAAAATGAACATCTGTCAGGTGAAAAGACTTCACAATTTTCTCAGTTACAAAATCTTCAGTCGATGAAGTCCCAGAATGAGAACCTTGTGCAAGACTTGCAAGCGATGGGTCAGAAAAACATGGAATTTACACATAAGATTTCACATTTAGAAGCCCGATTAAAGGAGGCAACAAGTTCTAAAGATCAGGTCGAACTGATAGATAACTTGAAAAACAAACTTACAAAGTTGCATAAAGAACGTTCTGTTGCCGTGGAAAAAGAAGAGTTTTATCAGAAACAGATTGGTGACTTAAGGTACGAGATTCAAACTTTGAAGGAGAAGGTTCAAAGCGCTGAAGTCACTAAAGACCGAGTGTTAGAGGAATATTACAGGGTCCTCTCTGAATTACAATATTTAAAGAAGAATTACTCTAGTGATAGCAATAGTAAGAACTTCAAAGAGTTTGTGAAACTGAAGCGAGAAGTTGCCACATTACGTGAGGAGAATCAGGAAATTAGGAGGGGAAATAAACCCATTACATCTAGTTACAGCGCAACAAGTTTACCAATGTTGAGGTTTGAAGTTGACACTCCATTGAATTCAGGTGGTAGCAAAAAGGGACATAAAGAAAGACATAAACCAAAGAAAAGTCTCAGCTTGACTTCAAATTAGTGAAATGGGTGTGGTATAAAAGCAACTTACACAAGAAGGCACCAAAATATGAACTGTAGCATAGTTTTATATCACAGTAGTTGATTTCTGTGGTTGTAAAATTTTGTGCTGACTCCAGTCCAGGTTTTTAACTTCTAAATAGAATTAAGCTGACCTGGTTTCAAAACTGACCAATTAGACTCAATATAAGAGATTTATGACTGGTTCCATGCAAAGTGCTGACTGGTTCCATACAAAGTGTGATTGATTCTAGATAAAGTGCTTCATTTTTATCAATATTCTAAAAAATGCGTATGTTTATCATTGTCAGAAAAGACTGCCTTGAAGTTAAAATAAAACATGAAATCATTTTTTGGGGTAGAATATTAAGAGTGGAGTTCATACCTGGGACCAAAATAATACAGTATTGAATATATCTTGATTTTATCTCAGATTTTGTCTTCAGCTTGGAATGGGTTAGTGTGAAAAAATGTTTTGTCAGAAAATGTGTTCTTTCATTTGCCATGTAGAGCGTGTGATAGATATTTTTTAGGGATGGCAACGAGTATTCGGTTAGCAAAACGTTAATCAAGTACTCGGAATTTAAAAAAAAGCACAAATCAACTCAAACATAAAGTCATAAATCATCGCTATTTGGTTCCTCTAATTAACAATCTTAACTTGTCAGTATTCTTATTCCGGATCGTTATCCAAACACACAAGGTGATGTGCGATAATTCTATTGTTTAATCCGCTAAGTACATGCAATATATGAGGTGACATTTTGACATGTGGGTATTGCTATGAATCTATGCCGCTTATGATCTAAACAAAACAGTATAGACGTACAATTCATCTAAGATGATAGTGGGTTTAGTTTTCATAAAGTGAATGATAGCAATTACACTATGTCGCCTTTTAGTTTGTTCCAGAAACTGTCTATGCGAGCCTTTTAATTTGAAGTCTTAATAACTTAATAAGCTAATTATGCCAGTAGTTTAACATGTGTGCGGAGAAAAGATCATTATTACGACTCTGCAGAAAAAATGTAACTCCTGATAGATTTTTTCCTAAATTGTATATAGAATTAAGTGGTCTTTCAAAGTCTCTTTTCAAGATATCTCAGTAATCTGTACACTTGTCTGTATTATGAGACAAATTTGAAATATGCCTCCGTCAAAATTGTCTACCTGGAAATATGTAACGGTTCAAAACAAAGTCAAAGATAGTCCATTGATCTATAATATGTCGGTCATACAAATGATCATTTCCAAGTACTCCATCAGAAGAAGGACCAAGTGCTCGAATATCAAATTTGGAACTAGTTGCCATCCCTAATATTTTTACATAGTAATTTACATGATAGCTCTGTGACAGTTAGTTTCAGATATTTTTAGTGATAATGAAGTTGATCATCGCCTGTGTACACTATACAGGTATGAATTTATATGATTGTGCGGTTAAATTGTCTGCGAAGAGGTGTATGAACTTCTAGACTTGATTCTTTTAAATTTTAGTAAGATACGTCTATTATTCTTTCTGAGTGTATGCTTTTACTGATCAGAAATACAATTTTATGTAAAGACGTTGAATGATAAGTACTTCTACAAACGATGAAAGTCTCAATGTGTATTTCACACAATTTTTGTGCATGAGTCAACATCATAATTATGAACAATAGCATATCTCATCTGAAATCAATTGAATTTGTTGAAAACATTCATATACCTGTTCCAGGTCAATATAAAAGCTCTATACAATTTTCTTTGAAATACGGACAGGTAAGAAAATTATGTCACAATCTGTGAAGTGATTTTGAGGTGTTTTAATTTCATAAATAGTTAAGCTATTTACATTTTTACTAGAATTGTGCACCTGCCATAGACTAGTATGCTGCTGAATAAAATTGTTCATAGTAAAAAAAGTGTTGTATTTAAATTGTAATAATCACCCTAGTGCAAAAACTCAACAAGTGCAACTGTTTTTAATATAACTTATTGAGTTTTTGCACTACGGTGACGGCCGAGCCTATATAATTCAAGCCAACTTTTTTAAAACGTATTTATTTGAAGTAATTGATTGACTGAATTTTATGGAACTGTAAGTAATTATACATCACTATAGAGAATGTCTTGGAGGCAATTTCTCTTGTGTTCAGATCAGTCCCTATCAGTCAGCTGAAAATAGTGCTTTTTGTACATGCAGATAAATGTTCTTGTAGCAGTTGATCTCTTTTAGTCAAGTCTTGGCAACTAAATATTGTGATTGTGTGATGATTTTTGTTTTGGGTTATTGCAGGCAAAATAACTTGTATACTGTTGGTAGCAATTGATTCTGCCAATGTGACCAGAGCTGATGATGTTCTGCCTTCATATCTGTACAGTAGGATGAGATGCTATGTTCTCTATCCAGCCAGTTTATTTTCAGTAGGACCTTGTAAAAACAGTGGTACTATCTTACTTCAAAAATGGACATTTTTGAAATTCAGCACGATATAAGCAATTTTCTACAATTTTATAATGCATGCATTTAAACTAACGAGAAGCCTCATTACTCATGAAGATAATGCACACCAAATATAAATAGACAGTATGGTGAATGTCATTTAGGGTACTTCGGTTTTGTCCAAAGACATGCACTATATCACAATGCTTTAGTGATCAGCTTTTCATTTAAAACTTGTATTTTATTGAACTACATTTAATTAATGTTTATAATTTTTCTGTCTTGGTTTAGTTGTATAAAGCATTTCCATTGCAAAGATGGAGTATAAAACAAGAAAGGTCAAAATATTATAATCAAGGTCGGTCATAGGAATTTTGGAAATTACGTTGCAAAACTATACAAATAGACCGAATCTCAAAGAACAAAAACTAGGCCAAAGGTCAAGGTCAGCCAAAGGCAAAGTTGAAATCTGCATTCAAAACTAAGTATGGTCAAATTTCGCTGCTGTAATTTCAAAAAAAGACAATAGGTCAAGGTCTGTTGAAGCCGAAATCTACATGCAAAACTATACAATGTTAAATTTCATTGATGTCGCTTCAAAAACAAAGTATGTCAAAGTCAGCCAAAGTCAAGGTTGTAAGTAGCATGCAAAACTATCCATATAGTTAAAAAAATTCATTGCTGTAGCTAAAAAAAATTAGAAAGTATGTCAGTTGGTCAAGTGACCCTGGGGCGGGGTCAACTTTGATCCAAGGGGTACACTAGGCAATGAGCCCGGCGAAATATCAAAACTCTTTGACTTGTGGTCTAAGACAAGAAGATTTTTAAAGATTTTCCTAAATATCTCTATGTAAAATCAAATGGGGCGAGATCGATTTTGACATGGGGGAGGGGGTCATGATTTGAACAATCTTTGTAGAAGACTATATGGCAATGATATCTGCCAGATATCTAAGCCCAAGGTCGTATGGTTTTAGAAAAGACGAGTTTTAAAGATTTTCTTACATAAGCATATGTAAAAACCTGTGACCCGAGGGTGGGATCAATTTTAACCCGAAATTCATGATTTGAACAAACTACACAATTCTACGTTCTGGGCCTAGTGGTTTTAGACAAGAGGAGAAGTTCTAGACGAGTTTTCCATATAATCAAGTTGTCCCCGGTTTGTCAATTTTGACTCTGTGTTCAGGATTGGAACAATCTTGGTAGAGGTCCACTAGGCAATGCTTCATGCTGAATATCTAAGCTCTGAGAGATTTTCGAGGTGAGGTCAAATTTCATCCGGGATCATGATTTATCTTGATAGACCAGACAATGCTGCATGCAAAATATTTCATCCCCGTTTTTTGACAAGGAATTGTTTGAAAGATTTTACTTCCCGTTGCCATGGCAACTAGAGTTTGTATGGAATGTATTCCTTTGATCAAATTTGGTAGCGCTTCATGCAAGATTCATCAACATTGCCACAGTGGTTTCAGAGATGTCTTTTGAAGCAAAATATGAACGACCGACGACGATCCTAAAAAAATTAACATCTGAAAAGTTGTCATCCTTGTGAACTCAAAAGTAAACTTCTATGTCAAGTTTTCCCTGAATAGGTCGTATCACTAGAAATTATGTCTTCGGGAAAGTTGTCACGAAAGTTTTTGTATAATTTTAAAGAAAAAAAGATTTTCAATTATAGTGGTTTTTTTAATTCACGAATACAGAGACCCATCAATACTAGTAAGTTTTAGCTCGACTGACCACGGAGTGGCCATAGTGAGCTTTTAGGATCGACGGATGTGCGTCTTCCATCTGTCTGTCGTACGTCGTTCACAATTTGTTTCAAACATAATCTACTAAATTACTGAACCAGTTTCAACGAAACTTTACAGGGATGTAACTTGCATGAAGCTCTACCAAATTTGTTAAAATAATTATGCAGAACCTTGGTTGCCATGGCAATGGAAAAGGAAAAAGACTTTTAAAATATTTTTCTTAAAAATTGGCCGGCCCTTAGATAAGATATATGGCATGAATCTAGATTTTCAACTCGTGTCCCCTGGGTAATAATTGATCTCGCCCTTGAGGTCACTTGATTTTACAAAGGTTTCAATAAGAAAAACTTTAAAAATCTCATTATCTGAAACCAAAGGGACCAGAGCTTAGATGCGTTGCCTGAAGCATTGCCTAGTGATCGATTATACAAATCACAACCACAGGAGGTCACTTGATTTTGCATAGGCTTATGTACAGAAAACTTCAAACTTTTTGTCTTAAACCACAAGCCCTAGAGCTTAGATATGTGGTATGTAGTATTGTGTAGTGGTCTTCTGCCAAATCATGAACACCGGGTCAAATTTATCCCGTCCCGGGGTCACCTGACTTTACATAGAGTTATATAGAGAATTTTTTTTTTTAATCTTTCTCCAAAACTACAATGCCCAGTGCTGATATATTTGGTAGATAGCAGCGTCTTGTGAACCTCTACTTAAATTGTTCAAATCATGATTCTGAGGTTAAAACTGATGCAATTGTATTAAAGCAGTAAATAAGAAAATTTGGACATGTTTAATTGACCACCTGACACTCTGAAATTAGATTATAATTGTAGACGAATAGTACTACAAAATAAACATTGATATCTCTAACTTTGAATGAGATAAAGTGAAGTTATACTCGATTAGAACAGTTCATGTACTATAGTAATTTCGGTTACACCAACGAAAACGGTAAGACTTTAATTATATCTCTGTATTTAGTAATTTGCATTACGTTTTACTTCAGACGTTTTACTTGTGTCTTGTACAAATATATCACCCGTTTCGTCGGTATGGACGTTCAGTTTCCACCGGTTGACTCCTCTCTTGATATGTAAAAGGATTCGTAAAAGCGTTTAATTTTGGTTAAAGTGGTTAAAGTCACATGAACATATTAACTTGAAAGATAAGAGTACTTCTGTCTATACGTCCGAAGAATTTGTGTTCTGATGGTGTCAACAAGAAGGATATCAATAATTTGAGTTTAGAATCTAGTTTATGCTTGGGTAAAGACATCCTCATGCATCAGTGGTTTGCCAACATTTCAGACAAACTGAAATTATGTAACGAATGCTCTGGACGTACGAGAATGGGGTAAAGCTTGGTTGAGACAAGAATCTCTCGTTTATGTGCCCTATAGATAGAAAGGTGCGTTGAAAGTTATCGAGATTTGAAAATTAATTCGTTGTTGCTGTTCTTTAATTGAATACTAGTAGCTAAGGTGTAAATAAATAGCGCATGATCTACTTCATAATTACCAAAGACAATCATGAAATAACATGCTTAAAGCAAGCATTATTTTTTAGATGGGACTGTTGTCATTGCTATGGTTACCAGTGAAACTGTTGCTAGAGTTGATTGAACGCTTCTTATTTGTTCTGGTAAGTTATCACCAACTGCTCATTTTCGTCAGTTAAGGTTTTATAAACATGTACATACATCTAGTTCACTGTCTACAATGTGGATTTCTAAAGAAGAAAATCTGTACAGTAATTACAATGTACAGTGTGTGTCATGTGAAACTGTGAGTTGATTTCAAGTTTATCAAATATATGTACTAGTAAGTGAATTTCAGAGAAACTTCTGTAACATGAAAATATGAGGTAATTATATTAAATACAATGAATGGTATATTTTCTGCAACTTCAAATCATACTTATTCTACATAGTGTATTCTTCTTTTAATTCTCTGGTGTATAATTAATGGAAATTACGAATTTACTCGTATTTCCTGTCCTGGAAAATCTTTCCAAGCAACTTCATATAGTTTGTCTGAGATATGAACATATTTACTTTCAGCCAGACGACACCACACTCTCTTCTATGTTAATGTCCCTGCTTATTGCAAGATGGTAAAACATAACATTTATGAAATGCGCTTTTCAACTTTCCATGTTCTGTTCTATAGTTTTGACTTCATGTGTTACGCCAAAGTGCCTAAAACTGCATGTTCCAAATTTCAGATCAACCTGTATGATGCCTACTGTTACAGTCCTTTGCAGACGACACTTTCACCAGTTGTTGCTAAGATACCACGCGCAATACATATCAGGGGTCAACAAGTTGAAGTGTTTACAGCAAATATTGTATCTTGGTCCAGAACAATACTAATTATACCAGTCGCGTGGTGCTTGAAGTAAGTTTATTCGTTGCTTTTGTTGCTGTAATAAAAGCATTAGGAAATGAAGAGTTTTTTAATTATCTTCATTTGTTGAAGAAACTTGAGCAAGCACTCAGTCTACAAAATATTCAGTGACTTAAGCTTCAAAAGTGCGTATAGCATCTTTTCTTCTTCGTTTAGATTGTTTATACCGGTATAGTCCTGGTCGACCGTGGGTTTTTCCCCTGGTCAACTTGCCAAGATCCCAGTATGACCCACAATACCGACTGCAATACCCAGTGAGCTTTGTCCAAAGAGTAGAAATCATTTAGCCAAATTGTGTAAAATGCCAGTAGCCAAAAGATAGGTGTAATAACTTGTGGTATGAGAGATTTACCCAAATACTGCTGAAGTCAGTTATTTTGCCTTTGTGTTCAGGGTGCACCACGCCCAGCCGAGACATCTGTGCATACTAGAAATGGCCTTCAATGTCAGATCTTTAGCTGGTAGATATAAATTTAGCAGTCCTGTGAAAAAGGAGGTGATCACGCCCTAAATTTTAGCTGATATTATGGTAAACATGAGTAATCAATAAGCTACATTGATAAAGTATCATATAGAACAAGATAACAGATGTACACTTTGTTGTCAGAAATTAATTAACAATTTTTATCAACAACAATATCAGTGTAACTGTTACATTTCTTAAGGCATCCTGATCAAACTTGAACATAATATGTATGGCTATAACATCTCAGATGAGATCGATTAATATGGGTTTGATTGAATCAATACTTTCAGAGATATGGCACCTGATTTAACAAAAATTGCAATATTTAAGTACCGTGATCTGATTGATACTTAGAGAGTTATGTCCCCTGATTAATTTTATACTCTAGCACCTTCATTTCTGCACTAGTCCTAATCATATTTACATGCAATTTGTATGGCCAATATATCGCAAATGAATTCGTTAACAGGGATGATCCAATTTATCTTTGAGAGTTATGGCCCCGAAGTAACAAAACAACTGCAATATTCAACATATTGAGTAAAAATATGCAAACCAGAAACTATATAGACTATTTACAGATATGACTACCATGTTGCTGCATTCTTGTGCATCATGCTTCACGATTTCCTGGATCATTTGGACGGTATTGTTGCAAAGGTCCAGAAATCCATCTATGGACAGATTGATGATCCTTTATTGGGAGGATTTATGGACGCTTTCTGTGATAAAGTGAGAGTCTTTTCTGTCTTGCGTTCATGCTAGATCTTCAAACCTATAGAGAAACATTGAATAACAGTTTGAACGTATTTGTTCCTGTCTTAAACTGATGCATCTAATTGCATGGTAATGTCTCCGTCCGTTGTCACGGTAAAAGATTTTATATCAACTGCGCTTTTGATTTCTTCGCGGTTATAATTGATAAAACTCTCGTATTAATGTAGTTGCTATATAACGATTATGATCGTATATCACTTTTTTTCTTTCCGAGATAGTAAACTGTGTCTCACTATGGACAATTTTGATGGTGACAGATTTCAGCAATATGACGTCCTCTCAAACATGGCTGTATGTAGGCGCTTGCGTAATCATCATTGCGTATGAATTTGTTCTTGGCGTTGTTAGAGTTCAGGACTATTTCCAGGCTTACTATGCAAGGTAAAGTTGTACCTTTTAACTTTCAAGTCCTCAGTTTTTCGTTTTAGTATTTTAATCGAATCATTATCTAAAAGCTTTAGACTTAATTACCTGTTTCACCCTACAAAGAAAAATGAATCCCATGTTCGATTTTAATGTCGTTGAGATATGTACCTCGTGTTTTCATAGTCTCAGGTCACAAGCATAGACTAAGTGGGATCTGATAAACTTTATATCTTCAAAACCAAAACTTAAATATTATTCGTCCTGAGAACTCTATGTTACTTTCAGAAAGTATAAAACGGTCTCTTCTGAACCAAAAACGAATGTTGCGGCAGTAATGGAGGGCAAGTTGAAAGAAAAGCTTGAGTCAATGGGTATAGCTTGCCTTTGTCTGGCACAGGGAGCTGCTATACCAATTCTAAGTATCTGTAAGCATTATGTGTAGAAATAACAATGTTTGACGAGGTTAGAGGATCTGTTGTAATGTTACTATGGTAATACAGTGTAGGCTAATTTTAAACCTGCCATTTATCTTTCCATTTTTTAAATCGGGCAGTAGATCTACTATTATTGTTCAGAGAGATGATAGTAATTTCCTACATGAACATTGTAGACCCTGATCAGAAGCTTTGATTAATGGTCAACAAAGGTGGCTGAACCCAGATATCTTTCTCTAGAAAAATGAGCTTAGACAAGGGGACTTACTTTTGTAGAAAAAATATTTACATGTTTCTTGTGCTAAATACATCACATGGGAAATGTTGCAAATTTACGTCTGAAAGACTCTCTTTTAGTAAGGTAAAATGAAGCTTTTATCTCCAATCACTGTTAAGGATTTCACAGAATGATGAGATGTAATATTTTTCGAAAATGCCTTATTGTTTTGTGTTCTATATATTTGCAGCTGGAGTAATCGGCCTTGTTTGCCTGTTGTTGTCTATCCGCCTGGCACATGCAAGTTTAGAACATAAGTTGAAGCCAAGGAGAGAGAAAAAAGACAAGATTCAGGAAGATGACCATATCCAAACTGTAAGTAACCTGTAAATTGCAAGTTAAGTCACATCATGATCCCTTGCCGGTGGAAATGGTAATAGTCTCCGTTCGTCTGTCCGTCCGTCGGTCTGTCAAAATTCTTGTCCAGGCTATTTCTCAGAAGCCACATACTTTAATTCAGTGAAACGACATAGACTTCTTCAGTATCAAGGAGAAATGCGCATATTATCAGCACGTAGCAGTTCAATGAGTTCGTGACATGCTATTTCTCTGCAATCTTTATGGGAAGCTTTCTTAACAAGAGGAGATACGCATATTGCAAACATGTTTCGGTTATCTGATTTTTTTCACAATGAATCATGGCCGTTCCATTATATGAACATATAGTTTATACGCAATGTACATGTATAGCTCTTTTGTGCATTCTTGTCCAGGCAATCTAAGGCCTGAATTCAACAAATAGCATGTTCGTTTTTTTTTTATTGAATTAAGGCACTTATATGGCCATCTGGCACACATATACCCTACTACAAACAAATTGATAAAGCATCACCAAGGCATTTTTCAGACTTGTCGGACATTATCATTCATGTATAGAATGATACTAATTTAACTTTACTGTGAAATATTCGATAGTCAATATAATTATTTGAAATAAATTCGAAAATTAACAAAACATTTTCGTGTTTCAAAACTGAGAAATCGAAAATAAAAAGTTGAATGAGGGAAGTAAATAATCGAAATGTATGGTTATTACTTTACTTTCCAGAGAAGTTTCGGCGCGCAAACGGATGAAAAACTGTCGCTGAGCTACGACAGACAGTAAGAGACTACTGTTTATTTACATCCCGTGTATATTTAGTGTATTCTATTATTCAAATAATCTAGAACCGTGATGTTTTAATACTTGAAACTTAATTTGAATTTAAGTTATTTCTATCTATCTTGATTTAGGCGAAGGGATTGAGAGTTTGTATATATAAAGTTTTACAAGCTCTTTTGATATTTTTGTATATACAAAAATGTATTGAACTGTATAACGGACCATTTTGTTAAAACAAGATTAACTGTTGGATTCTTCTGCAGGATGAGCATATTTGGTGACCTTGGGGAAGATCTAGATGACATTGAAGAAAAATCTGACGTGTCTTCTGAGAAAGATGAAGAAGAAGAAGATACAAAACTGTCGTCGCCTTACCACAAGTTGTCGATGAAGAGGTCACAGTCTGTGCCGTCTTGGCAAATAAAGCAGAAAGTTGATAAAGTTTACACAGTCGGCTGTTTTGACCTGTTCCACGAAGGTCACAAAATACTAATGGAGCGGTTGAAAGAGATTGGAAAGCAGGTTTGACTTACTCATTATACAACATGTTACTTCAGTCAACGTTCAACAGACATGGATGCAATTATACAAATATCAAAATGATTGTACATACATGCTAAAACAATACATTACAAAGTTGATTTAGAGTCGGCATGTAACATAATAACAAAATTTACATAAGCTATATCATTATATATGGCTTTTAGCCGATCTAACAAATAACAATCATTATTATTAGATTCTTTATAGTCCCGGCCGACCCTAGTATTTCTCCCCAGGTGAACCTGCCAAGACCCCAGTATGATTATTTTGAAACGTTAGGGAGTTTTGTATACCTAGTCAGTTTTGTACAAATAGTATGATTACTCGGTCAAATTCTGAGTAATGCCAGTAGCCAAAGATAGGTGTGCGAGCAGTTACAGAAGCTGCCACCATAATATGGTTCGGAGATTGACAGAAAAAGAAAATAACATTTCAATTGGAAGTGAATTGAAAATTCAAGAAAATTAACTTATTGTCTCTTTCTTTTGAATGATTGATGTCCTCTGGTATCCTAGAGAATTAAATACGTTGTAGCTTTGTATAAATGGATGCGCAAAGGAATTATTACTAGCACTATTTGTGCAAGTACATGTGGACATATGTTTATGATTTACTTGATTCCAGGTGGTAGTTGGTGTACATGACAGTCGAAGTATATTTAGATTGAAGAAGAGGGTGCCTATTGACAGTACGCAGAAAAGAATGGCTAATATCAAGAATCACGCTGATGTGGTCAGTTATTTCTCAGTTTCAATTTGCAAGTTAAATGAATATTGCCTTAACTATTATTTTATGATATTATTAGACACATTCCGATTAAGTCTTTTCTTATCCTGTGGATGTGAAACGGTATTTATACAGAACATATGCATTGATTAAGATGTAGTTGAATGGAACGAAGTGACTGTTTTACCGACATTGATGGGAACACGAACGGCTGCAGGCCACGTCCTTGCAGGTCCAACTTTTGATGGTAAAAAACAGCTTTGACTATTGAACTGTGCTAATCTGAGTTTTCTTTATAGAATCTTAATATAGTACGTTTGTAATTTATTTAAGGTCTTCTGTATCCATGGGACGGATCCAACACCTTTTCTTAAAAGCATATACGACCCAAACGAACCTGTAACCAGCATGTATGTACGTGGAGACGATATGCCAAATTTTCCTGCCAGAAAATTCATCGAAGAAGTGATGCCTATACATTTTCTTCCGTATACAGAGTTTGTGTCGTCCACGAAGATACGGAAAGAAATTTACAACGCTTCCATGTTTGGACCATATACAAATGACGATGACCACATTATGTTTTATTGACACGTGACTGAATTTTCTCACACACACTTTGACTCTTGAATCATCTGCAATATAGCAATATCTGATTCCGTTCAGTGTTTGAAGAGAAATAAAGTTCGAGCTGCTGACAGTCCGATCTGGGAGTGTGTTACTAGATTTAGAATTCAATTCCCTTTCGCGAAGCAATTCGTAGCTTTTTATGGGGTTGAAAATCGTTTTCTCGAAAACTCTTTGTTGAGATAGAATTAATCTAAAGTAGTAACATATTGAAGAAAGGCGTATCTAAATATCCACTGTTCAGACAAAATTTTCCTAGTTTTTATTCACTCTGGACATAATATTTGCGCAAAATGAACAAAATTGGTAAAATCAGTGACTTCCCGATTTAGAAACCATACTTGCAATCGGGGAAATATTTCTTCACTATTGGAATTGGTTTATATTTACATGCATAATGATTATATGATATACTATAAGCAGTCTCTGCTTTGTTTCTTAACTACTGTCCAACGTTTATATTTTCTTTATGATATCCTCAGATACGAAATGTATTTAGGCTATATTGGACGCACGCGTTAATTCTCGACAACCATTGGTAGTAATTCAATGAAACTAAGCCCAGCTGTGCATATACTTGGATACCTTTTCATTGAAATGTTGCCTTTTGAATGTTTCATACATATCATATACATAAGAAATAAAACCAGACGAAATGAACTTTTTACCTATCCCACAATGAAAGCCAACATATAATTTTGTTTTACTCAAATTTTGTTGACTGATTTTGAAAACTGACCTCAATAATCATATGCGAGGTTCTTAGTTCTATCAACACCTCAGTAACATTCCAGGTGCCCATCTCCTCTTGAGTAACATTTCTGTACTTTTCAGGGATTTAAATAATTAAAGTGACATTAAGCGCATATTACTGCACAAAGTGTATTTTTGGTGACAGTTTTATAAAAGCAATTGTTGGTTGCTGTGCATTTAAATGT
>JAUMHA010388769.1:0-11961 GCA_032359765.1 Saxidomus gigantea
AAATGAGCGTTCGCGAAGAAAATAAAGCTTTGCATTTATTCACCTTTTGTAATATCTGGTCATGTTTTCAGCGTTGTTATCATCTGATAAACAATAATTTGTCGTACTGATGCGCAGTTATAAACCACTCAGGCCCTCGGCCTTAGTGGCTAATCACTGCGTATCAGTACTCCAAATCATTGTTTATTAAACGACTAAGTAAACACCGCTGGAACGGACGTTATTTCATAAATGATACGTCGGGTCACTGGGGCGCTCTATTCGACAAAAAGGTACAAGAACCCCGAATACAACTCCCATTTGATTAGGGGAGCTGTATCCGTTGATGCGCACCGAATACAGCTCCCGGGGACCTGCCCGGGGAGCTGTATTCGTTAATGTGCACCAAATACAGCTCCCTTGGGAGCTGTAATCGAAAGGTGCTGTATCCGATGTTACAAACCCTAGACCCGCTGACACACTCGTTGTTGGTTTGATGTTGGCTCAAGAGTATATTGATCAAATATCTGTTTTGGGACAATGTTGATCCAACTTAACTATGTTAAATGATAGTGTTGCTTATACAATGCCACAATGGTTCGACTAGCACTGTACTGATTAATTAGCACGCCAAAAATAGGTTCTTACGGCGGAGGATAAAACAGATTCAGCGAATAAACCAACCTTACATGTGCTACCTTGAAGAATTCCTTTGGGCGAAGTTTTGAAAAATTTGCATTTTTCTTTGTGGGAAGTGGGTCTGTTGTTGATCTGATAAAATCACTTGAGCAAAAGAGCAGCGAGTGTTATTCACAAAATATCAACAATTCAGGAATAGTAACTCTAATGAATATGTTGAAACCTGTCTGGTTACCGAACTATATTGCCTCATAAACCGGTCTGGTTACCGAACTATATTGCCTCATAAACATGATTACACTGTCTGGTGCTTATCCGATGAAATACATGAGTAACTGAGCGATAAATACTACTTTTCGCAATATTTCGACAATGCAAGGACATGATGCTACATGTATCAAGAGAAAGTAACTATGTGAAAATAAAAGTCTTCTTTTGGCAACATTGTACAAAAGCACTCGCAATTAATTAAATAAAATATTCCTTGAATAGATGGAACAACAAGAAACACGTTTAAAAACTGTCATATATTACTTTAAGGCTCTGGTTTTAGAGCTTGGGGCTACTGTTTACATAAATAGTTCGATCACCTACTCTGGCAGGGGAATTTACAACTCCGATGTTATAACTATACAAGAACGCGTTTCCGAAAACACTTATTGTTATACAACCACGGGACCATACCTGTTTCTACGTCAGGCTATAAAACACAACTACATACATTTTGTTAACTAATAATTGATACATAAAACATGAGATACTTGTGCGCTTGTCATCCTTTGTCATCTGTTATATTGTGAAGATAAACCATTTGACGTCGGTATTAACTATACAAATAACACATATAATTGTAAAGTGAGAACAAAATTTCTAAGACTGGTGTTGTCTATCACCTGGCAGTTATTCTACCATTTTGCTAGTTTGGATTGGTGCTGCATATATGTTGGTAGTTGCGGTGGCTTGTCGAAGAATATGTAGGAAGTTTCAAGAAATTCCGGCAAAAAATAATCGTGGCACAAAGTGCTGGTGATATGCTCAAAATAAGCCTGGTACGTATCACTCATGTGGTATTTGGTTGATTTTCAGTAAATCAGTGATTGCTGAGAAATAACGTGCTCAAAAACATCTCACTGTACACTATATGCATTAATAATTCACAGGGAAAAAATTAAATGTAATATAATGTAATATAAATGTAATATACCCAGGCATATCGTGCGGAAAATTTGCAGGGAAAGAGTTAAATAAAATAAACCAAGGCAAATCATGCGGACAATTAGCACAACTCGAATCATTTCCGTAAGCTTTCATTGAATTCTGGCCAGTGCTTATTGGAAAATAGCGCGGACAAACATCTCTGATACATCTCTGAGTATGCTATTTGTATATATTAATCAAACGGCAGTAACTCAATGACACATTATAAGGGACTAACATGCAAACAATATGGGCAACTAAGCTTTGTAATAATAACTCTTGTGAATTTGAATTCAACCGCCGTGCGTGCTGAGAAATGCCGCAGACAAACATCAGTATTGATACTATATGTATATGTACATATTTTGTATATGAATGAAAACTAATAGAGCAATGTATCTGAGTGCAAATGATTGAAGGGTTATGCATATTATTCATTTAAGTGAGGTTTCAAGGCAATAACTCAATGAAAAAATATCCGAGCGCCTTATTCCGAAGATACACACAATCAGACTTTGTACGGAACACTTTTGTGAGGTTTTATAGATTTCCGCCCAGTGATTGCTAAGAAAGATCCTGGACAATGTTTTGTCTACAGACGGACAGACACGTTCCCTTTATTAATCTTAAGCTACGTAAGAAAAACTTTTAGACAATTAAACATGCTGAATTATTGTAATATACAGCTACAGACTGTCCTAGTCATGTAAGCATGTGTATGTGAGCTCCGACAGACTGTCATAGTCATGTTAGAATATGTAGGTAAGCTCGGACGGACTGTCCTAACCATATATTAAGTATATGTACGTTAGTTCGGACGGACTGTCCTAGTCATGTAAGTGTATGTACGTCAGCTCGGACGGACTGTCCTAGTCATGTAAGTAAATATACTTAAGCTCGGACAAACTGGCATAGTCATGTTAGTATATGTTCGTAAACTCGGACGGACTAGCAAAGTCATGTAAATATATGTACGTAAGCTCGGACGGGCTGACCTAGTCATGTAAGTATATTTACGTTAGCTCGGGCGGACTGTCCTAGTCATGTTAGTATATGTACGTAAGATCGGACGGACTGTCCTACTCATGTAAGTATATGAACGTAAGCTCGGACGGACTGTCATAGTAATTTACGTATTTGTACGAAAGCTAGGACGGACTGTCCTAGTCGTATAAATATATAGGTACTTAAGCTCTGACTGACTGTCTTAGTCATGTTAGTATAAGTACGTAAGCTCGGACGTACTGTCCTAGTCATGTAAATGTCTGTACATAATCTCTGACGGACTGTCCTAGTCATGTCAGTATATGTCCGTAAGCTCGTACGGACTGTCCTTTTCATGTAAGTATATGTACGTAAGCTCGGACGGACTGTCTTAGTCATGTAAGTATCTGTACATAATCTCTGACGGACTGACCTTGTCTTGTTAGTATATGTACGTAAGCTCGGACGGACTGTCCTTTTCATGTTAGTATATGAACGTAAGCTCGGACGGACTGTCTTAGTCATTTGAGTATATGTACGTTAGCTCGGACGGACTGTCCTAGTCATGTTAGTACATGTATGTAAGCTCGGACGGACTGTCCCAGGTATGTAAGTAAATGTACGTATGCTCGGACGGACTGTCCTAGTCATGTAAGTATCTGTACGTAAGCTCGGACAGACTATGCTAATCATGTAAGTATATGTTCGTAAGCTCGGACGGACTGTCATAGTTCTTGTTTGTTTCTGTACGTTATCTCACAACCAGACTTTGTACGGAACACTTTTGTTAGGTTTTACAGATTTCCGACCAGTGATTACTAAGAAAGATCCTGGACAATGTTTTGTCTACAGACGGACAGACAGGTTCCTTTTATAAATCTTTAAGCTACGTAAAAGAAGATTTTAGCCAATTAACATGCTGAATAAATGTAATATACAGTTACAGACTGTCCTAGTCATGTTAGTATCTGTATGTGAGCTCCGACAGACTGTCCTAGTCATGTTAGAATATGTACGTAAGCTCGGACGGACTGTTCTTTTATCCAATATAATCTTCAAATCATAGCAAAGCTCTCAAATGTACATTCAGTTAGTCCCACTCCATAGGCTCTGAAATAAACTTTTTCAATTTTTGTGAACAAGCAAATTCTTTCAGAATATCACATATTGGTGTAACATATACCCTTTTATTATTTTGACCACCTTCAACAATACCTATAGCTACAGTATCATTTGAGTTATCATCAAAAAATACCAGCGCTCCTGAATCTCCAGGCAATGCGAAGTCTTGCCCATCTATCCTTGTAATTTCAATCTGATTGTGAAGACGGTATGTGAACTTTTCAGAAGTCCCAGACATCTCTGTTGTCTTAATGACAGACCCACGTAATCCCAGACTTCCTTTAGTCACTTCTGTAGTTACTCCGTACTTGTATACTTCTGAACGACGGCGAATTCGTGACACTTCACACACCTTTCCTGTGTTGTAGACCATGGGATTTTTATCGTCGAAGCCTGTGCATTGTACAAAATATGATTGAATACATTATTAAAAACAAAGAAGCAACAGGGCAATGATGAGTATCGTTCACCTGGCGATTTGTAAGAAAGGTCAACTGTTAATACTTGATTTTGAATATGCGATGTTTTATTCATATGCCTATCATATTTGAAATGATTTGAACATTCGAATTATGTGTAAGATTGGATTTATCTGATAGTACTGTGTTTAATATTTTGAGAAAAAAAATCAAATCATTTCGATCTGCAGACGATAAGTCTTGATCTGGAATAATTATAATGGTGATTGGAAGAAATTGTCTTTAGTGTAGAAGAACAGGAGAGATAAAGGTGAGACAATTAGTAAATTCTATAAAAAAAAAAGTGACAGTTCTAGGATCATTTGCACAAACATATTTGTCTCAAGAGAGATTTAACTAATATAATTGTATCAAGATTGTGAATTGACAAAAAGCAAGACCTGTCTTGATATTTGCTGAGCTGACAGCCACTAGATACATGTTTTCAGTGAACGTCAGGTTACTCAACGCCGTTTAGAATCAAATGTATTTGCCGCCTTGTCACCTGATTTAAATGCAATTTAAATTAATCTACCATAAAAGGGTCTGTGATATACAGTTTTAGGATCATTGACCCTCTAAATTTGCATTTGACTTTCAGTCAGTGGGGTCAGATGATTGAGCCTGCATATTGATATCTGGCTCACATTTAAGGAAAATCTTTCAAGATATTTCGGAGATATAGTTTTATGAAAATGGGGACCAAGTGTTTATCTCATCGAGAAAACGCGTTGAATCCGTGATTCGTCGCAGGTTTAAAGTCAAGGTCAAGGTCACACTTAGAAGTCATAGGGTTTAGTGTCAGCTGTATATTTCCTAAATCATTTGTAAAATTAACAAGACACTTTTGTTAGATGTTCATCTTATGGACACAGCAGGCATGCTGCAACCACGCAGGCATACTTGGAGCAGAAGTGCATAAGGCTCTATCGCCTAAACCACCTTGAAGGATTTTCCTTATACATTCCCTAATCGTAACCTTGATCTTCACCTTCAGTGACCAAAAACGTAAATTGAGTATTTCTCAATTATGAGCAATCTTTGAACAAAATGTTGTAAAAAAGCTCACTTCTACCTAAGTTAAAAATGCAGGAGTAAGTAAAGAAAGTAAATGGAGAAACAGACGTGACAGCATGCAACCGAACATGACAGGAATAGGCCAATATAAATCTTGTTTTGTAGCAATATGATTATTCTATTTCGATTAAATGTAACATGGAAGTCCTAGAAAGTAACCATAATCTTCTATGGCATTGTTATACATCAAATATCTACAATTCTTTATCTTATCAAGAGCTAATTAATTTTCTCGCCGACTCAGTTAATTTAAGATTGCTCAAGAAATTGGGATTCCATGGTTTACAAAATGCTAAATACAGAACGTGTTTAACCAAAGTGTCAAAATGCATTGTCCGACTAGGTCTGTAGTTGAGACAGACCCCTGGTGTTATGCACAATATGTCATGATATGATTTGTATGTAGGCACTACGGTATAAAGAGTATGAATGGCTATACTACAATTGCCAATTTATCTTAACCGTATTGATTTGTCAAACCAATATTATAAAGACGATTTTTGTAGCCATACGTGTTCCATCCCGGTCTGATTAATCATCAAATGTATTTTAGAGTGTAAATTAGGCTAAAAGGCAATTGTCTTAAATTTAGTAGCAAAATGTCTTGGTTTAGGCTATAATCGAACTTGACCGAGGTAGTAAGGTTATTTCTACTGTGTTCATTGCGGGCCGCTATATTTAGTACGGCTTTGGAGAAGGCTTATGGAGTAACGTAAAACTTGTTTGACTATTTTTATCACGTCTCAGCATACTAACTTCTGAAATGAAATTTCGAGACACAGTCCTATTCTTATCAGATTGGTTTACATTTTATGTTATCAGACTGGTTTACAGCAATAAACTGACAGGTAGCTAAAGTTAACTAAATGGTCGGGATGCACTTTTAAATAACGAGACTTGTCAGTAGTCGTAAAAATGTGCGTTGGTTTGTTAACAAACATTTTGACCGCAAACGACTTTGTGAGGATAGAGGTAGGAATAGTATTGTATATTCTAAGAATTATTTTAATGGAACATAGCGTAGAACATAATTATCATAATATTGCTGCGTTTACTTTGTTTTAATTAATGCTGAATGAAAAAATAAACAGAATGAGCGTAAAGATTATTGAAAGCTTTTTCATGTATATGTTTTTGTTTCTTTTTAAGTCATAAATGATACACTTAAAATGAGAAACATTGAATTGTAAATGCACAAACCAGATAGTCAAGTAGTTTTTTTACACGGACCTAGAATATAAATTCATTCTGTCTTTGTTATAAAGACTGTAAAGTTAATTTGCATCTCCCATTTCGAAATTTTACATGTAAGCCTTTTTCTAAGCCTGAAGTTTTTCTTGTTTCTTGATTCCCTTAGAAATACATTGAACGTATGCTAGGGTGTAAACGAACGATTTGTGGACAACAAACAAAGACACCGGACAAACCGTTGTACATTGGTAAGCTACAGTCTGGCCAGCTAGAATAGTAATAAGTCACATGTCATACGTCTAGTATTCTCAGTTGCCGAAGGACAACAAGTTTTAAACAATAAACAAATATCGCTACTATTATATCAGAAAAAAACTTTTTGTGTGAGTACCGAAGCTTGTTTACTTAGTATTTTAAGTGACTATTTACGTGACATTTTACAAAAACAGATACTTGGAAATAACTTTGCATATCAATATGTGAAGACTACTTCTTCAAATTTCGTTTTAATTGAGGAAATAAAGTATGTCCTACCAACATCTTTATAGTTGTCTGAGGTGGGGAAAAATCCATCCATTGGCCTTCTGTTGGAAATTTGAAACAGAGCAGCTTCTATGCCGGCTGACCCATTTCCTCCTTCGCAGAAACGGGCATATATGACTTGACCAAAAGCTCTTGAACTACAATCGATCGGTTGAAAAACTTCTTTTTTATATTTTGAAAAGTCCATAAAACCTTTGGTTTTAAGTTCCAACATTTCATCGCCAGATAAAACCACATGTGCACTAGTTAAACCGCATATACCCGTTGCAGGATGATCAACAAAGGCACCAAGTGTGCCATATAGAAGATGTCCTCGATTGTTTGTTGCATTCGCGTGTATAGCCAATCCCATTTTGAGATGTTCATGATAATGCAATGGTCCACCATGAAATGGTATAAACTTGTCCTCTAACACGTCTGTGGGAAAATTTCCGATTTTGGTCGGAAAAGGTCTTTCTTCAATGGGTATTAAACCTTTGATATGAACATACAATGAAATGCATAGCTCATCACAAATGCTTGCATTCTCTTTCCCAAAACCTGTTGACTTTTTCACACTTGGAGACATAACGCATAATTTGTCATGGCTATTCATCATGATTTCTGCATTTTCTGATACACAGTTTTCTAATGCCACCAGGTCAGATTCGTCGAATATATACCCTCTTTTCTGGGCCTTTTCAACGCAAATCATTACTTCTTCACTTTCCTTACTGAAAACAGATTGACCTCTTTCATAAATGTCATACTCGTCAACTTTTATATCGGCTTTGCCTGTCTTTGTTATCATTACAAAAACAATTTCGATGTTGCTACGTTCTTTAAAGACAGAGCATCTGTAGGCAGCCCATACGTCAATGATTTCAGTGGATTCTGTCCTTATATATTCTGAAATTGCTTTACAGATTGCAAAAAACGTATCTGACCACCGTCCAAACACTATGCTTGCCGTTTCAAGTTGCGAATGACCTGGTAAAATTGTCATACTAAGAAGTTGATTCGCTTCGTTCATTCTGTATCTTTCGTCAGTCATTCGGAAACAATTTCTCCACTGTTCTATTCCTATAACAATATAGAACATAAATATCAATTAGGCCGATTTATAGATATTGTGAAGAACACATTCTTTCGCCAAATTTAGAGAGACTTATTGACTTTAACCCGAATAATACTGAATCACTCTTGGTTTCACATAAAAGGATAAAACCTTCACATCTAGAACTTAAAATGAATAATATTCCAATATAAATGTAAAAGAACATAAACATCTGGGCGTAACTTTTTTAAAAAAATTAAGGAAAAAGGCATTCACATATTTCGTCAACTGTCTCTTATGCCTGGAAACGCATAGGAATATATCGTATCTTTCAGAAATACGCAGAGGATAATTGTTGATTTCTATGTAATATTATTTCATTATTTCACCGAGTGGGCATCAAAAGGTGGCGAGTGACTTTTCAGAGAGAAACTGGCGGATGTGTATGCTTTCAGATGACGTGTCCAGAAATTTAGAGTAAACAAAAAAGTTGTTTGTTTTTGTGTTGCCCTTCGGAGAAAAGGCGATACATAGGTATCGCTAAGTCCGTCAGTCCGTCCATCCGTCACACAAACTTAATGTTAAACTTAACGTTGGCTCGAAGTTTAACGTTGGCTATAACTTTGCCATTTCTTAAAATTTCTTCATCAAACTTTCAACTTGTATTGCTTATGAAAAAGGGTCGCAATGCCGCTAAATGTTGTAGGTCAATGCCATATTTGACAGAGCTATGGCTCTGTTTGTACTTGTATATTGTATTGTGTATGTAACCGCATTTATTTATGTTTAACATGAAATGAGTGTAATAAAGATATTTGACTTGACTTGATTAATCACTTTTGCTATTCAAAATTAGTAATTTTATAATCCAAAATAGTCAGTCTGTTGTCAAGAAGTATTTGTACATGTCTCAAACTGTAAAAATATTTCCTTTTTATCTCGACTAGTAACGGCGTCTGCGTTGGTTAAAGATTTTTATATAATCAAATATCTTGAATACTATCAAATATATTGACTTGAAACTCAAAGTATATGTGAACAATCAACATCTTCACCCGAGGAAACAATCTCCATAAGTCTGTTTTGATTTATGCCAGATTTATGCCCCTTTTTAACTTAAAAGTTTTCGTTAAAAATTTTATGAAGTCAAATATCTTGAATACTATCAAAGGTATTGACTTGAATCTCAAATCATATGTTTACTATCACCATCTACACCTGAGGAAACAATCCCCATAACTCTGTTTTGATTTTCTATAGATTTATATCCCTTTTCATCTTAGAATTTTAGTGAAAGATGTTTCTAAAGTCTAATCTCTTCTAATACTATCGAACGTATTGACTTGAAACTTAAAATGTATGTTTTCTATCAACATTTTCACAACTGTTTTTGATTTTTGACATATTTATGCCCCTTTTTAACTTAGAGTTGTGTCACAGTTTTTACCAGACTATTATATGTAAATACTCGAAATGGCTTACATTTGAAATGTCATAAAATAACAAGAGCTGTCCCTCACAAGTGACGAAAGCCCCCGAAAGAGGTGTTTCACAGTCTTTTTCCTCTCCATGTGCTCAATAAGTGTGGTATGTTATTTTAAAATACTTACATGCATGACAGAGTTACCATGCATACATGTACATTATTCCATTACTTTTAAACAGTTAGTGTGACCTTGACCTTTGAGATAGGGACATGGTTCTTGCATACAACACATTATCTTGATGTGCTGAACATTTGTGCCGAGTTATTTTAAAATCAATCAATGCATGACAAAGTTACAGAACGGACACAAATGTATGCATATATACAGGATTCCATTACATATAAACTCCAAGTGTGACCTTGACCTTTGAGGTAGGGACAGGGTCTTGCACGCGACACATCGGCTTGATGTTCTAGACATTTGTGCGAAGTTTTTTTTAAATCAATCAATGCATGACAAAGTTATAGTCCGAACACTAATGTGTGCATATATACAAAATTCAATTACATGTACATTCAAACTCTAAGTGTGACCTTGACCTTTGAGGTAGGGACGTGGGTCTTGCATGCGACACATTGGCTTGATGTTCTAGACATGTATGCCAATTTTTTTTTAAATCCTTCAATGCATGACAAAGTTACAGTCCGGACACGAATATGTGCATATATAGAGGATTCCATTACCTTCAAACTCTAAGTGTGACCTTGACCTTTGAGGTAGGGGTGTGGGTCTTGCACGCGACACGTCATCTTGGTGTGCTAGACATTTGTGCCAAGTTATTTTTAAAATCCTTCAATGCATGACAAAGTTACAGTCCAGACTCAAATGTGTGCATATATAGAGGATTCCATTACCTTCAAACTCTAAGTGTGACCTTGACCTTTGAGGTAGGGACGTGGGTCCTGCATGCGACACGTCGTCTCGATGTGCTAGACATGTGTGCCAAATTATTTTAAAACCCTTCAATGCATGACAAAGTGACAGTCCGGACACGAATTTGTTAGTGGGGACGCACAGACGGACAGACAGACAGACGGAGGGACGGTGCGATTTTAACATGCCATCCTTCGGGGGCATAATTATGCGGCATGCTTCGAGCGGTCAGGGTATTATAGAATCCAGGGTAAGGCTCTGCACGTAATATACATTTACAAAGGTCTTTGAACAAGTTTCATATCTTTGAACTTAATTCTTATAGACAGTTACACAATACACCTGTTCTTAGACAAAAATAACAAAACATTTTACTGACAAGCTTTCGAATAGTCGAACTCTTATTTTTTAATGACATGTTTTGGAAAAATGCTTTAAAAGTATCGTTTATCCAAAATTAGGTACATTTTTTTGTAAAAGCTTTTTTTTCAAGTCTCATACGTTAGACTTTCCAGTTTAACTTTTGAAGAGTGGATTTGGATACCCTTCTTTTCACAAAATAGTTTGCAAATAATGTATTATTGTTTTTTTACGGCTTTTAATACCATGCTATCTTTTTATGCCGTTTGTTGGCTCTATCTCTAGAAATGTATTTACTTACAGGTTGATTTCTTATATCGACTACAATACGGAATTACAGCTGGGATTTATACCAATGACAGTCAAAGTGTTAACTA
Organism: Saxidomus gigantea; assembly: GCA_032359765.1. Lineage (NCBI taxonomy): Eukaryota > Metazoa > Mollusca > Bivalvia > Venerida > Veneridae > Saxidomus > Saxidomus gigantea. The sequence goes on from JAUMHA010388769.1 coordinate 11,324, forward strand.
AATATTCACTTAAAAATCATTTATTAGACTTTGTGAGCTCAGGCCAGTTTCCACGAAAATCTGCATGGAGATCACTAGTCCGTAAGACAGTATATGATTATGCTCATTCTGCTTGGTTATCTAGAACTTCATCAGACAGTAGTTTGTGCGATTTTCTCTTTATTAAACCTGGACTTCATCTCGTAGCTGAACTCTGGGCACTTGGTAGATCGTCGCCGTCTTTGGCAAGGCATTGTGATAACTGCGTCAAAATTATGGTCAAACTGTTCAGTGACAATTTTTCCAAGTGCTGCGAACGTTGTAGCTCTAGATTCTCTGTTTTAAATTGTGAACAGATAGTATTGGACTGTCAATTTACCTTGCGTGACAGGATTCATAATGCAATTTGCCGGATCTCAGTTTTTAACAAAGTATTTGACATTAAACAGAAAACAGAAGATAGTTGGCTTACTTACAGGTTTCCCTAATATTTTAGATGACAATGAGCTAAATCATTCACTATTGGTGAGACTAGTTCCAGTTTTAGTTATGGGAACACTTTCACAAGGCAAGATGGTAATAATGCGTCTTTTACACTTTAGGTATAGATACGACTACATAAGGCCACAAATTGTTTGATTATGTCTTTGACCATAAAT
>JAUMHA010388791.1:0-11959 GCA_032359765.1 Saxidomus gigantea
ATAACTCCAAAAGTACTTGAGGGATTTTCTTCAAACTTAATACACTGACATAGTACATTGGTAGGAAGTGCAGTGTGGAAGAACAATAACTCTACCTTGCCTACTTTTAGTCAAATAGAAAAATATCATACCTATATTGATAATGAACATTAATATAATTTTGCAAACCTTCTCTTCATTGCCTTATTCTTTTTCCACTTACTTGAAAACTGCACTCAGCATGACCATAACTATACGGCATTTTAAGGATGTCCTCTCACCAAGTAAAATGTACGAAAGTACAACCTTCAGGTAACTTCTTCCCGGCGGAGGGATTAACAATGTGTAACATGGCTCTTGTTGGAAAAGATTTTGCAGCTTTCTGTTTCATACATGGCGACCTCCCTTGGGTTGCTTTCTTGTCTGACTTGGTATTGTTTCTACCTCTATAGGCTCGGTAATAGATTCCAATTTGGAGATGATTCTAGAAGTTTCTTCTCGTCTTTCACGTCCAACACATTTTCAATATACTTTTCAGGAGTTTATCTGGGTTCTGTATGTCTGTTATGTCCTTCTCTCGATGGAACTCCTTTTAAACTGTCTTTTAAAGAGGTTTGAGCATCCAAACGTTTTTGCTCATACAGTCTCTCTCTATCAGATATCTTTGTACTTTCTATGGTCTTAGCACCATCTTTTAACCAACGAATGCAGGTTTTTTGTTTCTTTAAGCCTGCTTCTTTGCCTTCAATAACTGGACCATCGGAAGTATGATTTGAAGAAGCTGCTCGGACTTTTTGTCTTTGCCTTGTATTGTAGACATTTAGATCCATAATGCTGCGTGCTGAATTGTACACACGACCCTTATTCAGGTAGCCTTTTACAAAATCATTCTATTCAGCCATATCTGAAAAACACTGAGAATAACTGATGCTCACCCTTAACGCAATCTCTTGTCCCTGTCCTTGCATCTGTGGCGGTGATGTCAACAAATACCCATGATACCACAGTATTCACACTGGATCATGAACCTCCCGTTCCAAGGCTTCTTGCATATGCAGTATTGTTCATTATTCTCGTCCTGAGTGTTTTGTATATTTGCCTTGAGATTCGTCGCATTTTGTGATACATGGAGGCAGAATACTCTGCTGGGACCTTTCTACTCTACCTATGGAACATGGACATAAAGATAACCGTTCCAAAGCTGGATTATAAACACGACCCTTATCCAGGTATCCCTATGCCTCCTTAGCGAAATCCTTCTGCTTAGCTATATTTGAAAAACATCAAGAATAACTAATACTATGCTCAGTGATGTCAATACATGACCATTGATACCATTCGTCACAACCGATCACCCTGTCGTGGTTGGTCACGAAGACTGCATTGCGTAGTCTCAGCGATAAAAGTATAACTATAGGTTTTTCAAAATAATGGCTGGTCCCTTCCACAGCGGGCATTACTTAGGAGATTTACCTTTTGAAGCTGCTGTATCTAGAAGATAAACTGCATCTCCCACTGAATAAGGTCTCAACAGGATCCTTAAGTCGCAATTTCCTTTGCTTTATGTATGGTGTCCATCAACTGTGCTACATACTCTCCTTTTCCTTCTGGTGTTACTGCCTTTGCACTGGGGAACATCAGCTTAGCTATTATCTTATCCCCAAACATTAAAATATTATGTGTGAACCCAGTACTTCTGTTTACCGAAGCGCGTACAGCCATTGTATCTGTTGAATGGTTTGGTCAAATTTGTTGTGCAACTTTCAGAGGAACATTTGACTGCATCCAGTAACGTTTTATTAAATCTTTCAGCTTGACTATTGCTAGATGGACTGTATGGTGTTGTTCAGGCTTTATGAATGTGTAATGCCTTACACACAGCTTCAACAGTTGGCTTTCGAAATTGCGTCCCTGCTCAGTGAAAACTTAAAACGGAAAGCCATAGCGACTGAAAACCTCGTCAATGGCAGCTTTTGGAGTCACCTCAGAGCTTTCTCCCGCTTAATACTCTGTTATTAGAACTATACCGTTTCTTCCTTTCATCTTATTTTGATTACACACAGCAAATGAAATCACATAAAACTCATAATCTCTAGAAAGGCGGACCCAGAAGAACGTTTCCTTGAATTTGGGTTTGGTTTGAGCTACTTGGTGACCTGATGAAGGTACAAAATGTACATCGTTGCGCCAAAGTAGTGCTTGTACCTTTAAAATTTCTTTTACAACAAGTTGGAGAGCTTCAGTTTCTGGTTTTTGTCTTAAAAAGACACCATCTATCAGTAGGAATAAGGCCGGGAATAGAATTCCCTGTTTTGCTTGATCTTATTGCAGGTCATTGAAAGTGAATTCCCAACAGGAATGTTGCTGTGTATCAGAATCTCACACAATTTAAACCAAGCATGCAGTTACGAAGCTTCTTTCTTTGTTGCTCGGTGTGACTATGTCGAAATGTGAGTCGCTTCCGCATAGAGTTGTAACATCCGCTGTGAGTACGCTGTTCATTCTCATGTCATCTTCTATACTAATACTGTATAGAAGATCTGTACTGGTACAGTTACACTTGTCTCTTATTGAACGCCCCCTTCATTGGTTGTCAGTCTACAATTCGGAGCCACACTTATCGAATCGTCGACATCATCGATAAAATTAGCCAATTGTTCGTCAGCCCTGATGCAATAATGACAACCAACGCATGGCAAATCTGCAGGCTTATGCCAGCTATAAATTCTCTGCACGGCGCTAAAGTTTCCGGAATTGTTGACAGCGCGTCAGCTTTACCGTGCTTTGCCTAATCCATGTTGTTTTGAGAAAACTCCTCAAGGGTGTTGGTTTTTAAACTTTAATAACCCGGTCAAACTTGAGTGATCAGTTTTCACTGTAAAGATTCTTCCTATAAGTGTCTGGTGAACCGTACAATGCCCAGGAGTTCTTTTCTGATGGTGCAGAATTATTTCTGCTAAAACGTCAAGCTGAAACAGCCATAAGCAATGACATTTTCTTCTTCATTCTGTACTTGTAGAAGTTATAGCCGAATCTGAAGCATCCGAATCCAGTATGAGCGGTTTTTAATGTTAGGTAAAGTTTAAACTGGCGAGAGTTTAAGCTTTCTTTAATGCATCAAATGCTTCTTGTTCCATTATGTCCCACTTGAACTGATTTTTGCCTGTAAGATTACACAATGGTAATGCTAGACTAGCAAATCTTCTTTCAAAGATTCTGTGATAGTTTTCTAAACTTTCTAAAATCTATCAACATCCTTCTTTGAACTTGGCGCTGGCCAGTTGACTACGGTGTCAATGTATACGGATGTCGTGGAGAATGCATTTCCAGTGACCATTCTTCCAAGGAATTCAACTTCTTTCTAAGAAACGTGCATTTTCCTGGCTTGAGTAGCTTCATACTATGCTTTCTAAACCTCTCAAACGCGTCGGCTATATTCTTTATTTGGTCCTCAAAACTACTTCCAATCAACAGGATGTCATCCAAGAAGGCCCACACACTTTGCCACGTTAAACCGTGTAATATTAAGTTCATTACACGCGAAATTGTTGCTGGTACATTGATCACACTAAACCCCATTCGGAACATACTCGCATAGTTCTTAGTTGGTAAGAAAAACAGTTTACCTTCTATCTTCTTCACTGATTCAGATTTGCCAGGAAAAGGAAAATGCATCTAGTTCAGAAAACCGGATACTATCAGCAAATGTATCCGTCACACTGCCTGATCAGAACTGTTATGAATGATTTCGGCATCAACCGTTTTCTTTAGATGCTTGTCTTCTGCTCCCGCAAAGCCATATGGTGTTTGTCACATGCGTTGTTTGATGGGCTTTGCATTTCTGGTGTCCACCGTATGTTCGATTGAAGTGAAATGACCCAGGTCAAAATCTACTTTTGAAAGACAACATCATAGTCTCTTAGGAGTTGGGCTAATTTCTCAGTTGCCTCTTGGTAAGATGTTTAAAAGAAGACTAATAGAGATGTTGTAGATGATATGGCATCTTCACCTTTACTGGAACCTTTTTAAATTCTGAAGATCTTTTTTGAATGTATTTATTTTTGGTGTATCTCTTTAGATTCAGATGTAGTTTTATCTCGTCCGTTTGTTGTACAGTTATTCATTTAGTTCTTTCCCTTCTGGACACAGCTGTCGTCTATGTAACTATGTTTCCAATATTTTTGTATTTCATATGCACTGGTTATCAATTTGCTCTTCCGGAGATTCTTATAAGATTGAGACGGATTGACTTAATAGACGACTGGTTCTGATTCGGATGGCCTCAGCGTCCGTGACATAAGAATACCTAATTTGTTCAACATCTCGTTTTGCTCCATAAGGTACTCATCCAGTTGGGAGCTTATTCTGCAAGGCATTCGGACTGCTGAGCTTGGTGGAATCAAAACACATTCAGTCACAGTGACTCTAAGCAATTGCAGATTTACAATACTTGTGAAATATCTGGAAGCTAGAAATATGAAGTACTAGTTCTTGCCATAACGTTAACATCATCATCTCTATCACGATTTGGAACATCATGTAGTACATAAATTAGCGCAACCAGATCGGTTTCAGTCATTCCCTGGCTTATGGCAATTCACTTCAGCACTGCAGGTCCTTCATTGCCTTTTCTGTGAATTGGACGGTTGATCTTCTTCTTTGGTCGTCCAACCCTTGGCTGTTTCAATCTCCACCTGTCGTTTTCTTAAGCCACACCTTGTATCGGCGACAATCTTTCTTAGAATTGCCAACTTTCTTCAGAAGAAGCATTAAGTATTTGTCTTTGAGACTTCATCTTTAGGTGTTGACATTTGCCAAGTTATCTGTTGGAGGGTTTTCTGTATCATCTGCTCAACCCTGGTGTCCGAGAGATAAATTACTGCAATGGAAGCATCTGTAATGCTCTGTCTTTGTCTGCTACCATCGACTGCCTCAGAAATATATAATGATTCTGTTTCACGGCATTAAGTGCTGCTTGCATACTTTTTGTTTGTTGAAGCGTGCATGTTTACCGGATTTTTATCAATACATTCCTGGGAAAATCTTGTTCTTGCATTCTATGACTTTCTGGAAAATTGCGGAATGCACTCGTGGACAATGTCAGTACTCTATCAGCCCAGTCTTCGATGGATTTATTTTTTGTTTGTCTTATCTGTTTGAAATCTTTACGTGATGTTTCGGTTAGATTTGGGTTACCGAATATTGTTTCCAGTTGCTTCATTATTTGTTTAAAGGAATTGCACTATGATTGTGTTTAGTGTCATATGATTTCAAAGAATGTTTTTCATTCTTGTAATTTTTTAGATGGGGTGCTATCACTGGCAGATGAGTGTCTTGACGAATATTATCTAGAAGAACTCGTCTAGATATTTACATTCTTTGAAGAGAATTTGTGCTTAACTGATGATTCGTTAACTAGCAGGTCTTGATGACATGGAAATAATTCTTGATTTGTCGTGACAGACACTTTGAATGTTTTAAGATGAATATGACCTTGGAGTACATGTAGACGTCTTTGTTCTAGAAGAACTTTGTCTGTGTACATCTTGTTTAATATCCGGAAGCTAGAAATATGAAGTACTAGTTCTTGCAATAGCGTTTACATCATCATCTCTATCGCGATTTGGAACATCATGTAGTACAGAAATTAACGCAACCAGATCGGTTTCAGTCATTCCCTGGCTTATGGCAAGGAGCTGATTTACAACATTTTCCACGTGTGGTTGTAGAGTGTGTGTTACCTTTATCTTGTCAATATTTTGTGTTTGTTATTTATGCAATGTTGGTATCGATAGCATAGGTTGTGCCATAACCATGCGTTATGCCATAACCATACTCTCCATCAATGGTGTATATGCCGGGATATCTTGTACTTACAGTGTTCCGGGTGTAGCTCCTAAAGGAAGTTTTGTAATAACCGGTGTTATTGGTTGTCTTTAACTCAGCGTCACTGCTGAAGATACTACAATGTGTACTGAGTGTATTCCTGAAGTGGTCACCGGTATACTCATCACAATTGTTGAACTTGGGGTTACTACTGTAGATTGTTTTTAAAATGTGTTTTTTATTATAAAGCCAATCGTATAATTTTCAGGTAACAGGGCCTTTTAATGTAGTTTCCTTTGTGTGATAAATAACACATCCCAACTATAAGGGCAACACCATCATGACGTAAGATTATTTAAAAGGCATATAACCCGACATCATAAATCCAAATGTTATTGGCAATTATTTCGTAAAGTTTTTTAAAATCTATCCATGCATATAGCCGAGACACGAAGTGCTGGCGAAAACTGACATATTATAGCAAACTAAAGTATGACTAATCATTTGAAATTTTATCACTTGATGGACCTAAAAATTGTTAGCTATATGATAGTTCAAATACTTATTTATGGTTGTGAAGTATGGGGATTCTTTCAAAATATTTTTGACAAATATGAACATGCTCCATAAATTTTAATGTAAAAAATCATTATGCAAAGAGAGATTAGCACAGCGCAAGTAAGTTATATGTTTTTACTAATTACATATTTACCTTGGAAACCTCTGTCTTTTAATGCATACCATTTCTAGTCGTAATACCGAGAACTTTCTGAGTGGCAATGAAGATGAACAAGACGCTTATTCCTTTACATTATGAACAAAATTTACAAACCATTTGGAAAATGTCTTCTTAAAACCATGGGTATATTCTGTCATCGGATTGGTACTGACATATGGCACAGACATTATTTTCACGACAGATAGTAAAATCAAAACTTTGTATTACAAATAAGTTTAGTATATTTTTCAACGTCAAACTTCTGATCATTACAATGTGATCTTGAAACTGAATGGTATAGCATAACGTTCCATAACAAATAATTTAAAGTACCATTACTTGATGTACCTTTAAAATATAATACGCAGCTATGACTGCAATTCTACACAATTTTATGAATTTAGGGGTATCCATTGAAATATAAAAGAAGATTGATGAGTTATTGTTAAAATTCTCAGTTGACAATACTTATGTGAAATATTCGGAAACACGTAACGCTCTGATAGCTTGCATTCTTCACTATGAACGTAAAGTAATGGGTTTCAATATCTTTGCACATGTCACTAATCATTAAACCTTTTTATAATGCCAAGAGAGATGACCATGACGAGTGTTTATTACCTGTAATAAGAACATGCACATAGCTTGGAGAAACTCTATCTGTCTATTAATGGATGTTTGCATTATCGAGAGACCAATTCGAGAGGAATTGAAAAAATCCCAGAAGAATAAATTTCGCATTGAATCACCTGATGTATTTAACACATTTGACTGGTCATCGCTACAATTTTAAACTACTGATTAAATCTCTGAGATTTCCTAGTAAATATTTCAGAAAATATATCAACAAATTAATGAATGGCAATAAAGATGAACCAGGCAATTCTTTGATTACTATTAATAACGTTAACTGACCATTCAGGATATATGTTTTCTAACGGTTGATGGTATCATTACGCCTAGATATCATTCTTAAAGCAGGAAAAGGATGTTACTCTTTCCTCAACCAATGTTTTGACGATTTTTTCCCCATGATACTTCAAACGTTCTGAATACGTAGGGATTGGACGAGGCCGAGCCATAAGTACCAGTATCATATTTAATTCTTGAAAATTCTAGTGAAATCCTTAGTCTCTTCAACAATAGTATGCCGTTTTATCACTTGATGGACATGAAAACAATAAAACACTGAAAAAATTCTTATTGTCAAATTATTGGGGGTAAGTATGGAGTTCCAGCGAAAAATATATGAGGATGTTGTATATATGACAATGGTCATAGCACATAACCAAATATATAAACGTTGGAGAAAATATATGTTTAAATGATAAATGCTTTATATACCTTGTTTATATGTATGCGACCATAATACTTAAAATATCTTAATGCATACAGGTTGAGATAAGCGAGTCATTTTTGTCTGTATTAGTTTTAATTGTTTCAAAATTGACGTGATATCATTACTTTTAGCGGCATGTTAATGCAGAAAAGCCATTCAACACAACGTGCCAAACATGCCTTAATAATCATATGGGGTTTCCATTGAAATATGACAGAAGAATGATAAATTATTGTTGATATCTTAGTTGTAATAATACTAACGTAAAATATCCTGAAACATGTAAAGATTTGAAAGCTCGCATTCTTCTCTAAGGATGAAAAGTATGGGAATTCAGTATCCTTGCACAATTTATTAATATTTTTTAATGCCAAGAGAGATAACCATCACGAGTCTTTGTTACCTGTAATGAGAACATGCACATATCATGGAGAAAATCTGTCTATTAATGGATGTTATTCTGATCGAGGGAAATTTTGAGTTTAATCACCTGATGTATTGAAAATATTTGACCGGTCATCGCTACAATTACTGATTAAATCTATGATATTTCTATTACAATATGTCAGAAAACTATTAATCAATTAATGAATGGCAATACAAATAAAAAAGGCAATTCTTTGATATCTCTTCGAATAAACTTTACTGACCACTCTCAGGAAATACGTCTTCTAACGGGTGAGGGTATTATCACGCCTAAAAATCCTACTAAAAGCAGGAAAAGTTTCTTTCATTTTTGAAAACCACTGTTTTGATGTTTTATTTCCAATTTGTTTTATCTCATATAATATGACTCCATCAATATCAATATACATAATAGTTCAATCTTTCTGCAAACTTAGGACTGCATTATATTCCAATACTTGAAAAGTAAAATCGTTAGTTTTGAAGCACCCCCTGCTAAATCTCACCTTAAGCATGAGAAGGACGGTGGAAGGTTGGGAGCTTACCAAAAGTATGTGTTTCTTTATGCGCTCAGAATTCCCACCAAGCTGACGTGTTTCCGCTAAAGATTTCACAACACTAAATTATTTACCATTACAACACTCCCCCAACCTTATAAATGAAGGTCGCAGACGTAAAGTGAGTCGAGTTGTGACCAAATCCATGCTAGTATAGCACTAGCATAGATTTTTTTAAATGTGAAGAGTAAGAAACTCTACATGTTTACTTTTTGTGATTACAAATCACCTGGTATGATAAGAAGCCTACTGTTTAAACCCTCTAGCTGGAAAGGTGGCCAGTACATCCCCAGAAGCCAGAAGCCAGTTGCAACTTCACTGGCCAGTGTTACTATGGATTGATTGACTTTAGCAACTTGAAGGTACCTTAAGATCCTTGTAGATACCTGGATGGCACCTCTTTGGTATCAATGGTCAAATGTATATTTCGGAAGTATTTGAGTGTATTTATATACCTGGAATGGATTTAGTATGTTATGAAATCAAATAGAATTGGACTCCATATTCATTATAGCGATCCTGGCACAATATAAATGGATAATTATTCCAATATGGAATTCCTTTTCCATTAGAAATGGTATGAATATCTTTAATAGCATTAATTTGCAGCATCTCTCTAACAACATGCAAGTATGATTAAGTATTTCTAGAAGGCCTACTCATCACAGTGCAAGTTATTGTATTCTACTTGAACTGTCCCTGTTGGACAATGTATAGCCGACTGTAACCACTAGTACTCTTTCAACACTGACCTGGTGGTGTTCACTTACACTATTGGCTACTGTGTATATCTTGCTTGGTGATGACACTCTGGATCCCTGAAATGGAAAATATCGCGCAATTGACTCAGGGAGAAGGCGATATTCGTTAATGTCTTGAAGCGTTGCAATTTGGTCAGAAGAGAATTAATCAACCATGTGATTGAATCGAAAGTACGTTCTTGGGAACACCTCCGGCCATCTCTGAAGTACAAACTGATTTTCCGTGAAGCAATGTAGATGGATAGTGTAGAAGCAATAAGAAGAATGATGTGCCACAATATGTTCTCATTCCACGACAGTGGATAACCACATGGCTGTCTTGCAAATGGGGAAGAATCTCTTCCAGTAGGTTCACCCGGAAGGCCCAATACCTCAATCGTTCGGTGTGTTGTAAGCCAATTTCACCCAATGCTGTAACCTTTGATAATGCAAGAGTCTGGCAAGTGCTTGAAAGCTCTCGTCTTTGCTGTGTGCATGTTTTTGATTGAGCCCTACGGCAATGAACATATCTTTGGGTAGATCTTGAAGACTCTCTTCTGGAGGGCATGTTCTGGTACAATAGTAGACAGCAACAGTGGAAACATGATTGACCTTGTTGTCAGTTACTGGTACTTTGACTAATACTTCCCTCAATGTACCGGCTTGCAAATCTAGCTCTCAAAGCGTTCTGTCCAGGTGAAAATGACTGTCAAAGGCTTGGGGTATGATTTCCTCAGTTTCTGTGAGTTCCTTTGGCTCCTCTATTCCAGCTTACATATTCTCTGGAACCGGGAAACTGTTTAACCAGTATTCCTGTTCGTCATCATCCAGGCTGGCGGACACAAGTACTACCGCTTATTCAGTGAAAAGGTACACCTGGGGAGTTGGCGGGATCCAAAGTTTATTGGTCTGAAACAGAATGTTTCAGGAATCTGCAGAATTCTTGCATTGCCTGTTCCTGTTTAGGCAAAATGGTTGAGTTATCCATTGAATCAAGTATATTTTGGATTCTAATGAAGTTGACTAACTCATCTAATGTTGCTTGCCTACCCCAAGTAATATAGCTGCGATCCAAATCATTCCTCATTCCCCGCAGCATACGTTCTTTTTCAGGTTGAAGTCTTTCATCGAAAACTCCTAGGACATTGTGCTTGAAAGCATAAACCTTCAACTATTTGGCTGGTTCTGTGCAATCAGGTACCCAGCATTATGCAGTTTCACGCTTGTCCTTTTTCTACTATGCTAACGTTTTCCTCTTCTCCCACGCTCCTTTAAACTGACGTATAATAGCATTTATTTACTGTTTCTTCAGGACAGTGGCTGAAACGGTCAGTGTTTGTAAACTTGTAGAGGATGGACTTTTTCCTGTAGTGTGTTGCAATTATACAGTTGTAGACCTTCCGATAGTGACATGACGCTGCACGCCATTCAGGGCTATGGATGATGTCTTCTTAGCTACGGGTTTGGACGATATTTTGTTACCGCTAGCTCTGGAACTTAACATCGCTTGCCTTTAGCTTGAGACCTGTCAGAGTGTGCCTTTTGTTCCCGTTTGGAATCTTTCATTCGAGTCAATTCAGGGAAACTTGTGCTAAAAGAACTGTCTCCTTGGCGGGCTTTGGAACGGTCCCGACACTTTGGTGAGTGTGTTGTCCGATCGTGCGTTTGTGTAATTGCAGATGACTCTATAGGATGTCCATGCTTAGAGCTAAGAGCCCTTTGCTGGACGTTCTTGTTAGTTTTGCCGGAAGTTGTATGCTCTTTGGATGGCTCTCTGGAAAGTGCTCTAATTTGACAAAAACTTTGCAGCTTTCTGTGTTATACGTGGCGACCTCCTAGGAATGTCTTTTGTGTCTGACTTGGTATTGTGTATACCTCCATAGGCTCGGTAGTGTATTCCTGTTTGGAGAACTGAGAACTAGGGCCTATCCAAACAGTTTTCTCCTCCGATACTTTTTCCAGCAGCTTTTCTGGGTTATTTATGTCTTTGAATCGGTAATCCTCTCTCCCTCTCTGGATCGTACACCTTTGAAACTGTCTTTGAAAGAGGTTTGAGTTTCCAAACGCTTATGCTTATCGAGTCTCTATCAGCTATCTAGATACTTTGCATGGTCATAGCAGCATCTTTTAACCAACAATGCAGGTTTTCTTGTCACGTAGGGCCTGCATCTTGGTCTTCAATATGTGGACTATCTGAAGTATGGTTTGAAGAAACTGCTAGGACTTTTCATATCTGCCTTCTTTTGTGGATATTAAGATACTCGTTCGGCAATGCTGCGTGCTCAATTATAAACACGACCCTTCTATTCAGTCATATCTAAAACAAGAGCTGTCCCTCACAAGTGACGAATGCCCCCGAAAGAGGTGCCTCACAGTCTGTGTCCTCTCCATGTGC
>JAUMHA010388802.1:0-11958 GCA_032359765.1 Saxidomus gigantea
TCCCATTTCAAAATATTTACATGAAAGCTTTGTTTCTAGGCCCGCTGTGATACGTAGTATCACAGTTTTTCTTGTTTAAGTTCAGGTAAGCCTGCAATCAAAGATGCGCAAACAAATATTAATTCACACGATTTACAAGTTATTGTCTATCAAACAAAGAGGTCAGCTTGTGAATAACGGAGCCGTGAAAAAATACCAGTAAGCCATAATTGTTTTAACACTTTTTTGTTAATCGACGCTTGATACCGCGTAGGTGACAAAGATCAATTAACAACCTGCCATGTGTTTATTTACGTTTTCGAACATTTGTTTTGTATAGGGACAATGCTTTTTTGACAGAAATGATTTTGGTCGATCCTGAAATTTTTGGGAGCCAAGACCCAACCGCGTTATAACGGTGCGCGTTATAACGAGGTTGCAGTGTACTTACTTGATTTTCTGACTATTTTATTTTGGTTAAAATATACACTTTAAGTTTTATCTACTTCAAAGTTTTTTTTACATACAGCGTCTATTTCAGAATATTTTCATGAATTTTAAACATGATCATATATTTAACAAAGAGTTATTGAACTGTGCAATATAAAAAAAACACAGATTTCTAGTATACATGTTGGTAATATATTGTATAGTCATACAGTGCAAAGAAATGTTGAGAATTTGATAAATAAAATAGGTATAGAATAAATCTGCTTACAGCACAAAGCTAAAAAACATTCTTGGTACATTTGTATTTGTTTGGGAAAAAGCAAGAACATTCTTAGGCTGCGTGCTTTTTAACTTATCAACACTTCTCAGGTACTTATTAATTTCAATAATTCTGAACACATGTGGTTTCAAACCAGGGTCTAACAGTAAAAAAATGTTTTTCCACGATCTCTTTCAGATTGGCCAGATATGAAATTTTGCACTTTTTCAGCCAATCACAGGGACCAATGTTAAATCTGTCACACTTATTTGGTAGAAGTGGTCTCAGAAAAAGGTTTTATAATCCTAGACTTTGACGTCGTAACTGAACCCTACATACTCACTGTGGTATTACACAACAATTGCTACAAGAACCATACATTCATGAGCGGCAAAATATTTTAAATGTTTATTTTGCATTACTTATATTAGCTACAGTGCAAGGTCTTGCCAACACCAAATGTACTTTGAAAAAGTCCCACTTCAGTAAGAAAATACATATAACACAGAATACATGACTGTTACCATGGTACCACAGAAAATTAACCTACATTATACATGTATACAGGATTTCTTAATGATAAATATCCACATAAAACCGTGCACACTGTGTTTGAAACTTCAAGTTTCCAGCACAACAATTTCGTCAGAAACTTGAATCAAAGAAAAGACTTTTCTCACACACTCAATGCTGTACTCTATTCTGATATGCTGGAGCTTGTTAACTCTGATGTTATGTATGGTGCTTGTCTGTATTTTCATTCTTAGAAACTATACAGGTCCAAAAAGTAAATGAACGTTTACGTACATAAATGCCTTAAATAAACCAGTCATTTAATAACATTATACAACCTATATAAAAAGTTTGAAAATAATGTGCCATGGCATTGTTCTTCTGTTGAGCTGAAACTAGCTTCAAATCAACAACCATTTTAAGCCATCATTCCATTGATAAAAGACCTTCAACCCAAACTCAAAGTAACCAAAACTCAGTAGGAATCATCTGTTGAAAGAAAAACTATTTCAATCTTTTTAGTAATCTTGTTCTATTTCTATGCTGAGGTCTCTGTGAGCAAGACCATTGACCTAACGTCTTCCCTTTTATCGACTCTAAACAACCTGTATTTGACGTTTGAACATACTGCCCTCAAGCACTATCCTGTTATTGTGCAAGGAGTTCTCAGTATTCTTGGTAATAAACAAGCTCTTTGTATTAGATAGAGAACTGTTGGCAAGAATAATTATGTTATTTCGAGAAGGCGAAGCCTCTGAAAAATTACGTTATTTGTTTGAGCCAACAGTTACTCTATCTGATTTGTATCATGGCATGTTGATTGACAGCTCTCACGCCCTACAATATCATGTGACGTAATATCGTGTGACGTAACAAAATTGTTTGGTAGCCACCTCAATCTTTTTTACTGAAAGAAAATCAATACATGTAGATTCTACTTGTTTGCTTTTTTAAGTGTTCTGTAGCCTACAAAATCATATACCGGAGCAAGTGTATTTATTTTTTATTTTGTTTTTGACTGGCCAATGGAGACTTTTCCAAATTATTCTTGTAAACCAAAAAGCATTATAGAATCTATATACTAAGGCAATAAAAAGGAAAATTATCAGAAATACAGTATGTTGTTTTCATTTACAAATATGCAGTAGCCATAATACAAATATTGTTATTCACCACACAAAGGCTTACACTGCTTACAAAATTGAAACAAATAAGTTTTTAAAAATAACGTAGCATCTCACTCAATACTACCATTGAAGTATCAAGAAAAATGGCTTTTTAAGCAGTTTATGCTGTGCACAAAGTAATAGAACAATTTGTCGTCAAGTTTCATTCTCTACCTAATGAAAGCGAAAAAAGCACTTTCTTTTATATGTTTCAAATGAGCAAACACGTCTCTTGCATTACTTCTGAACTTCTTTCATGCCTGTTGATTTTGTAATGTTTTCAATTACTAAATCTGTTTTAGAAGAGACGCCATTTAAGTTTTCTATCTGAAGTTTTTGCCAACCCTGTACTATCCTGTGAGGTCAATCAAAACTTACCAACTGGTTTCAAACAAGATGTTTTCAGTTCTATCTATTTGAGTCCTACATAAATGGATAAGAACAGTTTGAAGTATTTTGGCAGAGGGTCACTTAGGGAAAATTCCTGTTACATTATCTAAAGGTGACAAGGTTAAATGTTGTTAGAACCAATAATTGTGTTTCACCTGAGGACATCAAAATGTACAAAAAGCTCCAACTATGTGCACAGATGAGCTGGAAATCTGACAATGCACAATTTGTGGAGAAAACTGCTGAAAAAAACCTACAGAAAATTGGTGCAACTGATAAATACAGAGAATGTACATGTAATAGATATATCACATTGCAAGTTTTTTTCTAGATGTATTGCAGGGTGAGCCGTAACCTTAAGCAACAATCACAAATAGGCTGTAATGGCATATACATTGTGAACATCTTTTTTATAACATGGTGTAAACTAAGCTGGGGTAATTTACCTGCATCTGTGTACTTCAGTAGTATATCTGTAATTGGTTATTCAGCCAGTGATTTTTGTTACTAGAAAACCATGTTTGAGGGTATACAAGTTGAGGCACTTTGTGCTCCCAATATTAACATAAACAAGATAAATAATAAATGAACAAGAATAATTTTCCCCAATGCCATCATAAAATGTTATTTTGATCATTTATACAAACTCCTGTTTCCACTAACAGCGATGTTTTAGATGATGCGTTGTAATTAAATGGCATTTAAATTCATGTAAGCCATTATGTTTCTCGTTAAATAATAATTAGATTTATGTAAGGCATTATGTGTCTTAGTTACATAACCTCATAGAGTTCATTAATCTAGATGATGTTTTCTTGCACCTGTTGTGCAGATTGTTTTTCAGGGGACATTCTTCCAAACAAATGGTAGGCATTTTCTATTGAACTCAATCAATAAGAAAGCTTTCAATAAGTAAATTCAAACACTTGACTGTTAATGACTAAAGTTTCAAGTCAATTTTTATGTATATATAGGGGTGATACATGTAATTTTATGTCAATATTTCTGTATATCGGTTGAAATTTGTTCTTAAAATTTCAAGATGCAAGACGTATTTTCACACAGGGAGTAAATTCCTTGAAATATCACTATGTCTAATATAAAGTAAATCTGTTTCTTGGTTTTAGCAATGTATAACTTCATAAGATAAAGGAAGATTATTCAAAAATTGGTTCAAGCTAGAGTTATGGTTCTTAGTCACTGCACTCTCTCTCTCTCAGTGGCCTCTTATCACTGTGTGAACATAGTTTTCAAGCTACATTCCCCACTAGCATATTACATAAAGGGAGATGATTCAAAAATAGGGTATGCTTAAGTCATAGTTCTTGGTCATGGTCACTGCACTCCCTAAGTTTCAAGTTGATCCCTTACATAGTTTTTTGAGTTATGCTCTGGACAAGCATATTACATAAAGGGGGATGATTAAACAAGAGGGCCAAAATGGCCCTATATCGCTCACCTGGCTACAATTGGCTATAATAGAAGATCATCAATAGCAGAAAGGGTCAATTTAGACCTTGGGCTCATGATTTTCCTCTATATAAGCCAATGTAAAATCAAGTGACCCACCCGGCAGTCAATTTTGACCCCGGGGTCATGATTTGAGCGATCTCGGTAAAGGGTCACCAGGTTATACAACATGCTAAATATCTAAGTTCTAGGCTTTGTGCTTTCAGAAAAGAAGATTTTACACAATTTTCCTACATAAGCCTATATAAAAACAAGTGACCCCAGGACCGGGTCAAATTTTACCCAGGGGGCATAATTTGATTAAAAAAAAAAAGAATTAAAGTTTTTATTTTATGTTTTTCGGTGGTTTATCAAAATATAAAGGTGAATTATATCCTGATAAACTCACTGTCCACTCAGTGAAAATTATCAAAATTTTCTACCCGGATTAATGTCAAAATATATACAGAGCATAACGAACACCGGAAACCATACCATGACGTCGTTAAAATGACGTCATGCTTGCTATGCTTTCTGATGACATTTCCTGCGATTTTAGACATTTTATCGAAAGAAACTCAAGAAAAGTAGATTGATAGACATAAAATAAACAGAAAATTAAGCCTATGTAAAAACAAGAAACCCCCATGTGTAGGGTTCATAATTTGAGCTATCTCAGTAGAGGTCCACTAGGTTATGCCACATGCTAAATATCTAAGCTCTAGGCCTTGTGGTTTCAAAGTAGAAGATTTTAAAAGTTTTTCCTACATTAAGCCTATGTAAAAACAAGTAACCCCACCGGGCAGAGTCAATTTTGACATTTTAAACAGTCTCGGTAGAGGTCTACGAGGTAATGTCACATGCCGAATGTCTAAGCTCCAGGCCTTCCTCTTCTTGAGAAGATTTTTAAAGTTTTTCTTTTCTGTTGATATAGCAACAAAGTTCTGCATGGAATGAAATTATTTGAACAACTATGAAAGGGTTTCATGCAAGGAACACTTTGCCAAGATATATCATCATTGGCCTATTGGTTTCAAAGGAGATGTTTGAAGGAAAATGTTAATGGAAGTAAGACCTATGCCGGAGGAATGCGATCCTAATCGCTCACTCTGGCCCTTTGTGTAAGGTGTGCTTAAAATGGGGTACGCTAGAATTATCTTTCTATGTCACTGCACTATCTTCTAATGATCTCTATGAATGTGTGGAGCATCAAATTAGTCCCTTAAATACTTTCTGAGGTATTATCCAGACAAGAAATATCTAGATAGACGGACTGACGAAGCATCGACTATACGCTCTTTCCTTCAAAGAAACTGTGATAGCAGAACCAACATCATCTACACCAATCCTCAAGACTAAACAGAACAGAACGGGCTTTCCAACAAATACCGAGAGCTTTAAAATTGTGACGACAATATAATCTAAACTGTGATATTAGAAGATACTATAACAATAAATAAAGAAGAATTTTTAGTTGCATTTTGCATGTTTAAGGCAATGAGACTTGTTTATTTGTGCAAACACTGTGATGGCATGATATAGAATTGCTATGACCCGAGTGTGCAGATATGATGGCCTTGTAGCATTCTGTTACTGTCCTTGCATGCTGCACTGACATGATACAGTAATGACATGATGATAAACAGTGTTTTATTACTTACTTTCATAGCATATGAGAACTGTATCTTTTTCTAGCTGTGTAACATTTGACACTGGTAACTGCTCCCCTGTAACACATATATGACATGTATATAATGCTTTAGAATTTGATATATACTTAACAAAAATAGGGTTAATTGTTTTGTTATTTTGATACATGCCATTGCATACTGTTTTTAATGGTCACAAATAGTTTTAATGGCGACGGCCTTGGCAGATTTTTCAATTTGAGGCTTTACATACATTATATAACAGCTGCAAATTTAAACAACGTAATCAATCAGAAACAATGTTACATCGATAGTGCGTTGGAATATTACACCAATATACAATATTTAAAATGTAATTTAGCAGTAATTAGGTAAAATTCTGTTACAATATGTAAAACACTTGATTTGGTGAGTGTATTGCGGTTAAGTGATCAAGTATATAAACAAACCATATATGAATGGACATGTATTTTCTAAGAAAAATGTGTTTTCACTTCGGTTATCTCGGACAACGATAAAGATCGAAGTATACCGAATAGCATATAAATAGCGAATAAAGCGGAAAGTATCAGAATGAACAATAACAACACTTCATTGCGAAATGTAAATGATATTATTTTTAAGGAGAAAATGATAGGTTATAGTATACAGCATGCTCTGCATGTCCTTATAAACGTAAGAGCATGATATCTGTTAATTAATTTTAATGTATACATGTTTGTCTTTCACACTGACTGCAATTATTTCTTTAGGTCAGTACATTTCTTGCCGGTCAGGGGGACACTTACCTTGGCACATCTCTAAGTCTGTGAACCAGTTGGACGCAGAGTTTAGATTAATCACATCGAAATTAAGGTTATTTTCATTCCTGAAAAAATACGACAGAACTATTTTATTGCTAACAAACATCCTACAATATATATAAAGTTGTTGGCTACTTTTTTATGGGAAGGGAGTTAACTGCAGTAGCTGAAATGTAAATTTACATCATGAATGACCTTGAGAAAAAAAGAATTTGGATAGTGTCCTAATATTGAAACAATCAAGACAACATGAAATAATCTGTGTTTTTGAAAAAGCTGGAAAAAAAACAGAAAATTGTTTTTGAGAAAAACTATGTCTCCCCTAGCTAAGACTCCCTGTCAAAGTGACCTTGACTGTTGGCTAGACTTCATACTGACGCTTCGCTTTAAGTCTAATGAAAATAGGAGGTAAAGAGCAGATTCAGGCCCCTGTTACCTTGACCTTTGACTATATGACCCCGAACTGTTATAAGCACAACAGGACTTCATACTGATGCTTTGATGAAAATCCTACAAGGTGTTAAGGAGACTAAGAGCTGACAGGAGTTTAAAGTTTTAAGCCCCTGTGACCGTGACTGACTACATGACCCCAAATTGTTACATGCACAACTAGACTTCATTCTGACGCTTCCCTGAAAGTTTCATGAAAATCCAACAAGGGGTTTACAAGATAAAGAGCGGATACAATTCTCAGGCACCTGTGAACATGACCTCTGACTGTAAGATAAAAATCCAACAAGGGTTTTTGGAGAAGAGGGAGACACACATATAAGCAACAAAGGTCATTTAATTTGAAATTACACAATATGCAGTCAAAAACCTATCCTACTGCATTCCAAACCTGTCTGTTTTCATATGTAAACAATATTTCAGAATTTTATTCATAACTAGTGATTTTACTACAACAAAAAAAGTTTTTTTAAGTTTAGAATTTAATAACCAGAAGAGACAATACATACCCTACTCTAACTCCTAAGCATATTAGGGGATATTCTAATTCTGGAGATATGAACATTTCAAACACTGGTGGCGAAGTTGGCAAAGTATCACACTCGAAGATCTAAAATTGAAAAGAGAGATATAAAATAACCTTATTGAATGAAAGAGTAAAAATAATAGAATATGCTATGTAAAACTATAGCAACTATCAATTTGAAAATCTTAAAAATTTCTGTGAGGTGGAAGAGAGAGTACATGCTCCCAACTAGGCTAGAGCTTGAAGATGTTGTCATAGAAGTTGTCCACAGAGGAACAGAACTGACCAGAGAAAACAGCGTGCTTACATGTACTGTAGTCAATTCATGCTGTGAGAAGATTGTTTCCAATTGAAGCAAATAAAAACGTACGGACCTTAATATGCGGATGACAAGCAATCCCAGAACCATCAGCCTTCTCAAACAAAGCTGCCCACTTTACAGGAAAGCAGACAAGAATATTTAAAACGTGTTTAATAATACAATTGATAAGGTATAGTGTTGCAATATCATTAATTAATATCCTGTTTTAACAAGCAGTTTTCTACTAAAGCCTGCACCTACTCTTGCATTGTTTGAAGATGTTGATAATATGAGTGAAGTTCATTCACCACATTATAAAAAGGTGAAAATTGAATAAACCTAACCCACAGAGATAAAATATAAAAGGAAAGATACTAACCTTGAGCTGCATAAATTTATTAAGTGGTTCATACCACTGCATGAGAATAACCCCATTTGGTAGTGCCCCACAGAGGTATTTATAGCCATTGTAGGGATTTCTACCCACGCAGCACCTCATACATCCCCGTGTATCCGGAACTTTTGACGTTGCTGTGTACTTCCTACAATTCACAGGTTCAAATGCAATAAAAGTTAAAAATGGCATAAATATAACTTATAATATTTCTAATGAAAGATATTGGCTAAATAAAAAGTATGCACAAATACTGCTTAAGATTTTGTTAACTATCACTTTGCTGTGAAAGTGATTTTGCATTTATAATCAGCATAGATTATGAATAACATGCACATCAGGGCAATGCGATCATTATCTGCACTACTGGATTGCTAACGTGTCAGTGAATACAACATATGTACTACGATATCAATTAAGTGATAAACATATTGCTACACTACTTTGACAGCAAAAATTGTAATTTTAATGGAGGGGGGACAACTACTTCATAAACTGCCATCAAACAAAAACTTTTGAAAAAGTCCGAGACATAACTTTCAGTGGCTTCAATATAAAACAAATTTGCTTAAAAGTTAGCACTCCACAATTTTAAGCAAGTCTGCCAAGAGTTAAGGGGTTTATAGCAGTGACATATTTACCTATGCAGAGCATAGATACCAAAGGATAGGATGTGAAGGACATCTAAAGACATGTTTGATGGAAAGTGTAGTTCCAATACAGTCATATGTTCACTATGTGTAGCAGGTGTGTAATCAAACATGCTTATAGGAGTACAGTACCTTGGCACAAGTTTTTCTGGTATTTTAGTTTTCATAGGAAGAGAAAACCTGTTTGTCTGTTTACTATGTAACATCATCAGATCATGACGGAACAGATGTGTGTTCTTCCCTGAAACAAGTAGACAACATGACTGGATTAGTGAGAGACAACATGACTGGGTTAGTGAGAGACAACATGACTGGGTTAGTGAGATACAACATGACTGGGTTAGTGAGATACAACGTCACTGGGTCAGTGAGATACACCATAACTGGTTCTGTGAGAGACAACATGACTCGGTCTGTGAGATACAACTCCACTGGTTTTGTATTAAAGTATTACTATGTAAATAAAAAGGTTTTAATTGTTCATCACAGCACATCAGTTTTTCACTACTTTGTTTTCTATTTGTGACCACAATGTTGCCATACTGGAGTGTGTGACACCTATCTGCCACTTTTATCATCAAAAGCACCATATTTAATTCATGAATGACTGATGCCATGTTCGTTACAATAATATAATAGCTATTCACTTGAAAGTTACTTTTTAAGAGCAGAATTTTATTTGTAAGGCCTAAAAAATATGTACGATTTAATCTCAAACCAACAAAAAACAGTAGACTTTTTAACATGCAACACTGTAACATTAAATACCTTACCTGATATGGACATTAGAATGTTATTGATTACATACAGCCAGGTACACTGTCTTGCATGAAGCTGAAAACAGAATTAAAACTTCCTTGTTAGAAGTTAGCCACATGTTATATCAGGTCAAGATACTGAATGGATATATGACTTAAGCAACTGGCATTATAATAAGAAAAGATTGTGCATATTTTAGTGTTCATCTGTATTGTTCTCCTACTGGAAAGGAATTCAGAATGAAACGAAGGACAAATATGATGTTTTCATTGGATGACAAACAAGGCAGCCAATAAAACATAGTCATAATGACTGAAAAGCTTGTCTTATGTATGGCTGAAAACAGTTACTGATAAATTGTCAGCCCAGCAAAGTTAAACCAATACTTCATACTCACCAGTTCTAAAGATGCTTCATGGATTTCATTTAAGTTTAAGGTATAGATTCCCTCACTGGCACCAATTAGTATGTGTTCATCTAAAATTGCCAACACAAACTATGATGAAACAAATTTTCTTTAATACATACCGTAAATCACTTTGAATTCTCAAGACAGCATTTTTTTTTATGTCTGGATCAATTCACATGGCCACGAATTCACTAACAAGCCATCTTACTGGCTAACACTGTTGCAACAGTATCAATCATTTCCCGAGAAGTTAAAATTAGCGAAGTGATGAATACATGAAGGAAAGTTCTTAAATTCTGAAGAATATTTCATGATTTATAGTACAAACTTAAAGGAATTTTCGGTGCATATGTAAGGCCATTTAAAACGGAAACTCCCCATACCTAATGAGTGCTAACAGCTTACATTGATTTACATCTTATAAAACAGTGCTAAATCCTCAGCTTCTCAAAATACCAAATCTATAAAATCAATGACTTGAATAAGTCACATAGTCCAGTAAAGTTTTAGACACTGCACAGTTAAACCATGATTTGAATGCCAATAAGTGCAAAAAAGAAAAGATCATTTTAACACCCCCTCCTCTATGAACATAATTTACGCATTACCGTCTACATAAAAATAAGCAATTTCTATTTCCGAGACCTTTTTCCCAAAAACATACACCCTTTAACGTGCTCTATGCAATGATCAAATTAAACAGCAACTAAAATTGAAATGCAGACCAGATATATCTTATATAAACATAATATATTCCTTGTTTTTCTGAAAAAGCTTCACATCTCTCACCTCTAGTATCTGGGTTAATCCAGCTGGCTGTACAGTTGATTTTCAAAGGACAGCCATTGAACACTTTTGAAAAACAAGCACCCATCTGTAAATGAAACAGTTATGTCTCTTGATTTGTGTTTACATTTTACATAAATTTACAAAAACTTTAAACAAGAGGGTCAAGATGGCCCTATATCGCTCACCTGTATATCAATTGCCAATAATACACAGGGTCATGATTTTAACATTATTCGTAGAGGTCCACTACACAATGCTTAGAAACATTCAAATATCTAAGCTCTGCATGTGGGCCTTGTGGTTTTTTTAAGTTTTCCCCATATAAGCCTATATGAAATAAAGTTACTCCCCCCCCCCCTCCTGGGAAGGGTTAATTTTCACCAATGAATCATGATTTGAACAATCTTGGTAAAGGTCCACAAGACAATGCTACATGCTAAATATCTACAAAGTTCTAGGGCTTGTAGTTTCAGAATGGAAGGCTTTTAAATATTTTCCTATATAAAATCAAGAGACCCCCAGTATTGACCCAAGGGTCTTGATTTGAACAAACTTGGTACAGGTTCACTAGGCAATGGTACATGCTAAATATCTCAGCTCTAGGCCCTGTGGTTTCAGAGAAGAAGATTTTTAAAGTTTTTCCTATATAGCCTATGTAAAACCAAGTGACCCCCTGGGCGGGTCAATTTTGACCCGGGGCTCTAATTTGCACAATCTTGGTAGAGGTCCACTACACAAAGCAAGGTGAACTAAAAAGGCAACTGAATGTGAGACACAATTCCTATAATCAATTTATGATGGTGGTAACCCTCTTGGCTTGGACCTCAGACTGCTAGACAAAGAACTGCAAATAAAAGTGCAGTTAAGCCTGAAGCAAAAAATGAAATACACTTTAACATTTCTGTAGTCCCAAACGGTAACAATCGATCATTACAATCTAAAATGAACAAGAGGGCCATGATGGCCCTTTATCGCTCACCCGAGTACAACTGCTTTTAACAAAGTTGCTAGAAATCATCGAA
>JAUMHA010388824.1:0-10352 GCA_032359765.1 Saxidomus gigantea
AAGCATTTTGACAGAATTATGCCCCTTTTTCAACTTAGAATTTATGTTAAAGTTTGCGTACCACCTCAAATATTTTCCAATTCAGTTGTCATCTGGCTTTGAAACTTTGCACACTTGTTCACCATCATGCCCCCAACCTGTACACAGGAGGAGATAACTCTATCAAGCCTTTTGACAGAATTATGCCCCTTTTAGCTTAGTGCAGTGAAAGGAGAAGGAAAAAAAGTACTTAAAAAATGGAAATGCCTATCTTTGTATTATGCAGGCTTTCTCTTGTAGGTATCCTAATTGTTCACGAATATGTCACATATTCTCTTTACCTTTGCTCAAAGAGATTGGTATGGCTTATATATAAAATTTTGATGAAATGAAAGCCATCTTATCAAGTCTGAACTCAACAACAAATTTATCATGATTTTGTAATTTAGGAAGATAGCTGTGGCAATTCAAAATTCTCATTTTGTATCATTTCATATTTAGATGTAAATTTTCCTCCAAGCTTGATGCATATAGTCTTGAAACAAGAGAGCAATGAGTAATTAACAGTTTCCTTTTATTTTTTTCCAGAATATCTAGGTATGACTTATACACATGTATGACATGTAATGACAACTTTATTCTGTATTTCTTTCCTCATTCAGTCCTACACAATAATCTCTCATTATTTAATTCATTAAGATTCATCTTCTGTATTAAAATACTGCATTGCATTTTCTTAAATTTCACAGCATTTTCTTAACAGTTATTTACTATAATTGCTCAGTTTTTCTATAATTTCCAGTAAAATTCTAATATTCTTCAACAATATAATAATATATATATGTTTTTGCATGACATTTAGTTGTACATTGGCTTGGTGTTTAACTTTTACCCTGCCCTTAACAAGTTATTTTGCCTTAACAACCAGTGCAGATTGTGATCAGACTGTAAATCTGAGCAGGTTTAATCATGATCTGCAGTGTACATTATACAGTCAGTAAACTTTGGTGAGTACCCCTTAAGACAGGGATCTAGTACTGGTTTCTCCCAGGAACGATGGTTAGGTGAACTGCACACCTGTAAAAATGACCAAAGTATGATTGAAACGGGTGTTGAACCCACATCAACGAGCACCCCTTTGAATGAACAATGGTGCTGTCCAAACTGAAAGTGGGATTAGTCCATTGTACAAATTTAGCAGGGTAAGGGTTAAAAGGCTTAAACTTGAGCTCTCTGTGGAAGAATTTGTTGGAGATAAAAAAAGCTTTTGTGGAATATTAAAGCAAAAGAAATGTTGCAATAGACAATTCTGAAAATTTCGCTGTTCTCTTCACAAGTTTTGAAACATGTGCAAGTCTTTTCTTTTTAATTCAGCATAGGAGGTTGAAAATATTTGAAGTAAAAAAACTGTGAGCAATTCTTTTTGTTCTAGTTACTTCTTTTGTGTAAATAAACTTTTCTCGATAAAGCTATATAATTTCTTCCACAGAAATGGTAAATGCATGTAAATATCATGTGATTGAACATGTACATGTGTTTGTGCTATATTTATATCAGTTGTTTGATTTGAATGTTTGTGTACTGCGACCTGATTGGTCAATGATATTGTGATTATGTATTGTGATTGGTTGTTTACAGCGGAGTCTGCCATGTTTGCTGACATGGAGTTTAATCATAATGAAGAGGAGGAAGATGGAGGTGAAATAAATACATCAGACACATTTTTGTTCAGATGGTTTTAACCCATTTTAATCATAATTTTGTGTTCCATCACCTTTTCTCCCCCTTACAACTCACATGGTATACAGAAAAAGAAAGGATTTTTATGGGTTTTTTTTTCAGTATTTCACAGAGTTTTTGTTCATTTGGTTGTGGATTTTGTATATACAGTACAGTATAGTTCCTCTAATATGATTGACAGAATGATTGGTAGAAATTAGACATTGACGAGAGTTGATACATTTGAAATGCATGTCTGTGCTTGTTTATCAGAATAAGACAGAAGAAATCTTTTCAGTAACAATGGTAGTTTTATTAGTGGAACTTTGCTGTAACATTTAAAAAGAATTTACAATAGAATTATTAGATCTTGTGGTGTTACTCACCTTACAAAAAAAGCCATTTTGGATGCACATCAACTGTCATTGTGAGATGTAAGGTACATACTTCATAGCTTTTGTTGAGCAGATTTAAAACTTTGGAATGCTGCCTTATCCAGAGAATTTATACCTAGAAGTTGTTGGCTTTACAGGTGCTTTCTCAAATATCCTGGTCCACAACACAGCTTGGGTTTCTAATTTGATTGGCCAACACAGTTTTCAAAGAGTGCTTTATGTCTTTTTAGTTTTATTGGTATTCTCTTTGGTGTGGTGCTATTAATACAAAATACCTTTTTGAAGTAAAATTTTACCTTTCAGTTTTGGTATGGGGGCAAATATTATCTTCCCAAATCATAATTGCTTGTATACTATTGGTCAATAACCAAGTAAGATTTGATGGTGATTATACCAAAGTGTATCTTTATAAAGGTTCATTAAAACAAATAAAGGCTGCATTCTTGCAATTTTGGCAACTAAATACACCATAATAACGTGAATCAGGTCACCCCTTAACTCTGTGCTGGAAGGTTATGGGTTCAAGCCAAGCTAACTGCTTTATAAGTTAATCTAAATCGATCTGTAGTTTCTTGTCTAGGGTTCTGATTACCATAGGTCTTGTTCTTTAGTTTATCTTTCTAAGTAAAGTTTTGCCAGGTTGTTCTCTTTTTGATAGTGCTGTGAAAGTTTGCTGATTTGTTTAAAATAGATAAAATATGCTTTGCTTTCAATATTTAAAGTGTTCTAGAATAGATTATTTGCCAAGGAACTTAGTGAAGCACCTAATATTCAAGGTATTGATGTTGCACCCAATACATTGGCTGCACTACATGAAATAGCTACCTGTAGTTTATGGTGACAATTATATGAAGTGTGTACATGATAAGCAGAATGTAGTCATTTTTCATGCACAATATTAGATTCCTGGAAAGTATTACAACTTACACCAGCAATAATTATGCCTGCATTATCCCACATAGATTCTTGTATGTCAAATCATTGCTCCCTACCTGTCCTGTAAAATAAGACAAATCCCCTCAGACTTCACCCTGTCCTGTATAAGAAGTAGATATTATATGTATCCTTCAATTCCATTTCAATTTTAACCCTACCAACTACTTCAAACATAATAGTAATAAAACTCCCCTTGTTGAGCAGAACTACAGTGTTGAAAAACAGTCCCTGCTCAGCACAGCACTTTTTTTCATGGTCCTAAACTTATGTTTTTATAGTAATTTAAAGTGGTGATTGTAAGATTTCTTATGATTTTTGGGTCCATATTGAATAGTAAAGGTCATAGGAACCACAAAATTTCAATTTATTGACAGAGGAATTAGGCCTGTGGTACACAAACTTCATAGACAAGTAGATGGTTAGTACATGGGACATAGAATCAGTAAGTTTAAGGTTAAGGTCAATGGGCTAATGATTCTGAAACTTGTAAGTTGGTTATCCGTTGTCTGATGGACTGCCAATATGCCCGTGTTGTGACGGGACGTTTTATGGGATCATCTGCAACAGGCAAGCGGATGGGAGGGCCCACTGTAGCCATAAAGTTGTCCAATCTCTAACGTTTCTTAACCAATCTTCACTCAACTTGCTATAAATGTTGATTGGTCTAATTTCTTTGCCAAGTTCAATAACCAGTCAGATCGCCCCATTCACTCTGGAGTTATTGCCCTTTAAGTGCCAAACTTTGACAAATTTAGAGTTGTCTATTTTCTAATGTAAACATTTTCCAACCAATCTTCTCTTAACTTGCTATGAATGTTTATTGACCCCTAATGTCTGGGCCAGGTTTTATAACCAGTCAGATTGCTTAAGTCACATGGCAGTTATAGCCCTTTAATTGGCAAAATTGTATGAATTTAGAGTTGTCTTACCTCTTAAATAATTCCTATCCCG
Organism: Saxidomus gigantea; assembly: GCA_032359765.1. Lineage (NCBI taxonomy): Eukaryota > Metazoa > Mollusca > Bivalvia > Venerida > Veneridae > Saxidomus > Saxidomus gigantea. The sequence goes on from JAUMHA010388824.1 coordinate 3,981, forward strand.
TCTTCACTATTGATATCTTTATGATTTTTGAGTCAGTATCTCTAGGTCACTGGATGTGAAAATAAACTGCTTGTGCCATTAATGTTTAAGAAATAATAAATGTGTCCCTGTATTTATCGTTTAAAAAAATACAGTCAGGAATTCGGAGGTGTAGTAATTAAATCACGAGTGCGTAGCACGAGTGATTTAGTTTTTTAGCATCTGAATGACTGACTGTATTTTATTAAACAACTAAGTACAGATATGCATTTATTATTTCAATTCTAACACGGAATAGTCTTTGAAAAATACCGCTCACTATGTTCGACGCATAGCAACATTTCATAGTAACTTAAATGCACAGAATGCGATTTGACGCGTGTGATATTTACCCCACGTTTTGCCCGTGGAAAACGTGATGTATTGTATCGTTAAATAATGTATAGATTCTTTCCCTCTATATCTATATACGAAAAATTGCGGATTGTGTTAGAATAAAACTTAAGAGGCAAGTTTAGTGTGGTCGGTCAATGTCACATGTATCTTAACACAGAAGACTGTTCCCAGTTATGACTGAAGAGAGACAGGGCCAATGCTTTCACAGATAACCAAATTCAGTACTAGGTCAAAGGTCAAGGTCAAATAATCACTTAAATTATTCAAGCTATTGCTCTCCTATTCCTGTGTTTTATGGTAGGGAATCATGATAGAGTAGAGATGAGTTAATTAATTTTCTAAAACTCAGTCACTAGTTGAATGTTCAGCAGATTTCAGGATATCATCTACAACACCAGAAGAATATATATATATATATACGTGAAAAATTCAAAAACATGTGCCGAAAAAAAGTTAAATATATTAAAAGATAAAAATACAGTCCATGAGATAATTAAATTATTATCTGCCAACCGGTTTCGCTTTCCTGCTCATCAGGGCAAATATGGCGTCAAAGTATTTTCACTACAATTGTGCCTGATGAATTGTATGAAACGCGTAGCACAGTTAATTTAGTTAATTAAATCATTATTTTAAAGCCATATCAAGTCATTTTTATTTAATTCATTATATATATATATATATATAGTTTTGCTATTACATTGTGTTAGAAATTATCTAGAATAGAGCTGTTGGATGTGAATATATTGTAACATACATGGAATTAAAGTCATGAATATTTACTTTCTTTCAGCTTATTTAAGCAAAACTAATGTAGAATTCCTAAGATTGTAGGTTATATGAATGACTTATAAAAACGTTTCTACTACTGGTGCAGTAACTTACTGATTAGTCCACTGTCTGTGACAAACAATGCCTGAAGATAGCAGTTTTCTGGCATATACAAGACTGTGTATTTTCTGCTGTTCTTTTGTACAACTTGACTGTAAACCTTGTTGCCAAGTAGTTCTGTTATGGCACAGTGTGTCCAGTCATTATAAGTTCTTTCTTTGTTTTAGTTGTATGGTTGTGAGTTAACTCTCTTTTAGAAATGCAAATAACAGTTTTCAGCTTCAGTGATAGCAGTTCTATTCTTCTGTTTGATGAAGTACAACAGTACCAAAATAATACTTAAGTGACAGACCCTTTTTTAGGGATTTCTAGCTTTAACCTAAATATTCTTTTACTAACTATTTAAAAAGTATTGTAGCCTGACTTAAGACCACGTAAGAATGTGATTCAGTTCTCTTAAAAAAGAGTTAAAGTTAAGTGGCAAATAGCTTTATTTCTTATATATTAAATAAGACTCTTATAATTTCCTTCACTGAATTTTTTTATTGTCAATCTTTCGAGGAACTTATTAAATGATTCTTATTCACATTTTGTTACAAACCTATCTGTTACAGAGATGGCACCTAGTTTTGATGCATCAGAAATAGATGTACAGAGGTCTCCCTCGCCCCCGGGCCGAGGTCGCAGCGTATCACCAACTGACGGTACGCGTGTAGAGACAATACCCGAACATGGTACCCCAGTCCAGCCACAGCCAGCAAGTCCCACACGGAAACAGGAACCACAGGTCTCTATGTCTCCAAGGAGAGAGGAACCAGTTGCACGTACTGACAGTTTTAACAACCAGACGGCCAATAACAGAGGTTACCTTTGACACTTTAATACCAGTTTCCATTTAGTATTAACATTGGGTGTGACTGACATATTAGCAGCTTTAAATTTTGTTAAATATGTTTAATGTTAGATTTAACACAGCTTGATGGGTGTTAATACCACCAAGGTCACTGATTAATGATAGACACATTATAGTGCAAGTCAGAAAAAAACGAGAGATAAATTCATTATCATTTTTAGCACTTTCTATTTACTGTCAAACAACATTGTACATATATTTTATAGTTTACTATTGATAATTATAATTTCAGAACCAGCTGATACTGTAGAAGACAAAGATATGGTCAATTACTCAGTTGAACCAAGGGTAAAATAAATTTATTTAAAAAATAAATAAAATTTCCCCTTCAAGACAAATAGAAAACCTGTTGTATAGATTCTTGTGGTCACTAGTTGGGAGTCGGAGTGGTAACATGCCAAGTTGAGTGTTATTTGCAGCAGTCATTTGCATTCTCTCACGGTCTTGTGTTTCAGTGTTTCTGGTATTTGTTTAGACATAGCACTACATTGCTGGTTATGAATTCCAATAATGCATTTGATAACTGCACAGCTTAAGTGCTTAAGGAATTCTGTCAAAACAGGTATAAATCCAGAAACAGTCAGGTATAAATCCAGAAACAGTCGGAACAAGTGTACATGGTGGTACTGTAAGTTTTATGCTATTGTCATGTGTGATTTTGCCAATGTGTTTTATTGTAGAATCTGATGTTAAGCAAAATGTTAAAGAAATATATTGGTATAAAACGTGATTTAAACTGTTTTACTGTTCTGATACCATGGTGATCACCGCTTGCGACCAAATCTGTAAGCTTCGGTTTTCTTAACAATCCAAACTACAATAAATTCATTCAAATTTCTTTTTCCCTTTCATAGTGCTTGAAGTAATGTTTAAGTCTACATGTGTAATTTGTATAATTTCAGAAGCGTCCAGAAGCATCGCCACGCTCTCAGCGCCCTCTGTCAGAGCCTGTACAGCCACCAGGGGGAGCTGCAGACGACCATGAGGACAAGGACAAGAAGAGAAAATCTATGTTTAGTTTCCTGAAGAAAAAGAAGGATAAAGACCATGAGGACCATGATAAACACAAAGACTCTAAAAAACATAAGAAAGATAAATAAGAAAAATGAAAAGAACATGGGACTAAAGATTTTAAACATTGGAAAAATGTTAGTGATTGAACTTACTTTAAGTGCTAGAAAAGAAATGAACAAATAGTTTAGCAGTTGTGAACAAAGCTGACAAGTAAGGTGTTAGAATAGATATATGTATATATTCCCTGGTAGAGATGAAGTTAACATCATTTTGCAGAAGTAATCATTGGAATTTAGTATGCAGTTGGCTTTAAGAAGTCAGATGAGAAAGTTAAATGTGCTCTCTGCATGTAGTTGTTGGGGGGAATGTTTTGTAACAGAGGAACAAAAAAATCATGATATTACCAATAACGATGATTTTTCACTGTGATAGATAAGTTACAGGTTACCATGACACACTGTTGTTATATTTAAATGAATATAGTGATGTTATGTTTAAGAAAATAAATGTTTATATACAAGAAAACATGTAGAATTACTTGGATTGTAAAGGAATTTTATTAAATTTTAGTCTATTAATAATGTTTACCAGACTTTGAAACCTTATCACTGGACATATTGTTAGTTTATAGTGCTATAAAATACAAGAACCATCAGCCGTTTGGTTGTTCTTGGCAGTACACCATGAATGATAATTAATATGTTTAGTTTATTAGTACAATTTAATGATAATTAATACAATATTGTAATGACATTTGAAAAAAAGATTAATAATGTAAATATACTAGGCTTATACTTAACTAAATATCCACTGATGTTTTGTGTTCAAGAGAAACTTATATACTTGTAGATATTTAGCACAGACAAGGTAAATAGAATTTAGCATAGATCATATATTTTATATGTGTTTTAGAACAAAAAACTTAATGTGCCAAGTATGTCAGAACATTTTGTTTGTTAGTTTTCATTTTCATACTGTATATGGGTCTTGAATATATCAGCTACGCACATGGACTCGCTTCAAGCTTCCGGGCTTCTCAGCTTCTCTGTATTGAATTGTTCATTAGTGCTTTAAACTTTCTATCTTTTTGTTAAGTTTATCTTTGTAGCAAAATTTGTTTAGAAAATGGCATGATGTAGAAAGAAATTTGATGTACATGTTTTACACGTTTGGTGTATATGTGTTACACATGCTGTTATTGCTTTTGCGGGTATTTGTTTACACGGAATTGTTTGCTGTTTTGTTAGTGTTTATTAACTATACATCTCATGTAAGGAAAATGGCTTGTATACAAAATGTATGTAATAAACATGTTTTATATTACTCTCGCATAGTATCAGCACATCATGTCATATAAGTACTTATAGAGGACTTTTCATATTAGCACTGTTAAGTGTTTATATTGAATATATATGATTGACTCACTCAGTGCGGGATGAATGTTTTCTATCTATATACATGTATAGCAAGTGTTGTTTTATGTTGAAGAAAACAGACGTGTGTTATTAACATAGTCATACTGTAGATAAAGACAAATAGATAGATATAAATACATATATATAAACCGGTTCATAAAGGATAAAACACAAATTGTCGTAGTTTACGTTAAAATCCATAATTTATTTTTGTACAAAGTATGTATAATACGAACAATAGCAAATATACAGTCTTACTAACTTTATAGTGAAGTCTTCGAAAAGATGCTGTTCTTGATCTGTTATCTATACAAAAGGCAAAAATTAAACATTTTGTGAAACTCTGTAGCAACTGTGTCTTGACAAGGTTTAATGTTTTCATCCATTAAAACCCATTTTAAAGGGACCAGAACTTCACAGGTGTTTAGTGGTACCGTGCGTGCCAATCACAAAATTTATTTTGCATTCAAACCCTGCCTCCTATACTATATAATACTTGAGGTTTGTTTTTACAGGGCATGTGTCCCACATGTTTAACATAGTGGCATTTGTGGGCAATTTTTCTATATTTGCCTTTATTTTTAAAAGGGAATCTTTCCATCTGCAAAAAAAAAAATGCATTGTAGAAGACAATATGCTGCCTGTTCCAAGTTCAAATCAAGGCCATTTGTATTTTACATTTATTTGTTGCTTTTATGGTAGCGCTTCTTTGACAAGTTGTACAAGGACTGGTAAAACAATCACACAAACAAGTGCTGAAAATTGACTCTGGTTTTAAAGGCAAATTGTATTGTAATTGCTAAAAAAGAACTTGTGAAAGTCAAATTCAGACATGCTTTCTCATGTGTATATTTTTGATGTCTATCTTGAAGAGAACATTCCATATTAAATGATGAGCCATTAAAGTGATTTTAACTGTTGATCAGATGTTACATTTTACAGTCTTCCATTGCATTATCAGTCCTAAAAACAACAATACAGCTTTTATTTACACACCTTCATACCCTTTGTCTACTTCATTTAATGTATGAAGTAAAATGGTGGCTTTCTGTTTTAGGTACAGCGGAATGTTTAGATTTTGAAGTGGAAATCACATTTTGTAGATGTGATGTTACTTGAAGAAATTTTAAGAATTATTAAATCCCAGTCCAAAAATGTTAATATCTACTGCTTCATGTGAAAATCTAGATAACTTAAATAGCCTTGGAATCTGCAATAGTATTATGGAACTTCTTGCTGCTGTTTAGAAAATATAGACATCGTGGCATACTGCTGACCAAACTATTCAATTTCAAACATTCCTATTGGATATTCTTATAGTTTCTTCTAATTATACAAGATTGTTTGAGACTAACCTATATGCAAGGAGCTATACATTCCAAGCTAGCATTGAAGCTATAAGTTTATAAAACATTGTTAAAGTCATCATCATCATCATAAAATGATGGTGGAACATATTATTTGTTGTCTTTATATTGAATATATCTTATGCAATAAACATATTTTTATATTGAGCAGAAAGTGTTCATGTTTTGTTTGATACCCAACTATGTTGTGTGCGTGTTGATTAAATCTTTGAAGGGGTTTAGCAGAACAGGTGACAAAAAGAAAGTTGTAACAAAACTGATACATTTATACCATGTTATATGCGTATCTATCAAATTGGGAAAGTTCACTTCTCATGTTGAGCTTTTAGGATCGATGAATGTCTGGTGTATGTACATCTTCCACAATTGCTTCAGATGAGGTCTTCTCTTGTATGGGAAAAAAATTAAACGTATCCAACAAAATCACAAGGCTTAGAGGCCAGTGATACTTTGTGAC
>JAUMHA010388846.1:0-11954 GCA_032359765.1 Saxidomus gigantea
CATGTGATTATTTTTCATTTAACGTACGTTTTATAATAAAACAAACTTCCCTGTCACCCATATATTTGTGAATCATTAATGCTGCGTCATATACTAAATTTCGCCCTATGCACATTTCGATCCGCGCTTTAGGTAAGGTTCACCGTAAATCACAAAGGTCAAAAGTTGTTTTTAGGGGGGGGGGGGGCGTGGGGAGTTAATCTATAGTCCCCAGGCCTTCAGCGCTCACATCGCTTTTTGTTGGTATCAATAATTGGTAAAACGCATAAAAAAGAATGGCTGTGGCGGTGGTGCTTGAGGACAGTATTGTCTCAAGGACTTTAAACGATAGGTTACAAAGGTAAAACAACTATTTTTTGAAAACTCTAAATGGTAGGTGGTAAGTCAAGTGACTTTTAGTCGATGTCCAATGATTGCGATTACAAGTCTTTCCCTGACAGACAGATTCAACTATTTGAAGTTATTGCGGCTTTTGAAAAGTGAAAATTATACATGGCTTCTGCCATTGATCATATTCAAGATGAAGTTCTGTAAAATGATACGTCGGTTTCATTCTTGCACTCACTGTTTTGTGTATGCTTTTAGACTTGTTTTGTGCCTTCAGTATGGGGCAAAACATTTTAAACCCCATTTTTAAGTCTAGGACTGATTCAAAGGACCCTATGCAATACCGTGGATTTAGTTCGGCATGTTACATGTATACAAACATGTATGTATGTATGGTATGGAAAAATAAAATAAACGTACTTTTATTTATACATTTATTCTACATGTATAAAATGTAAGCTAATATAAAATGATATACAATGTACTGTCAAGGTAGTCAGAACGTAAAATTAAGATTGTAGATGAGCAAAATGGGTTTCATTAGGTTCTGTGTATTATTGATCATCAGTTTTATTGATGTCAGTAAAAATCTAATCTACATTATGTGCGTTTATTGATTTGAGAAGAGCTCATGACTGTATTGACAAAGATCTTCTTGCTGCCGAATTAATGGTCACAACAACAAGTACTACTTTGTGCCAAGGTTGTTAATTGTTTGCTGCGCAGTTCAACCTTTGTCTCGATGACCTGACATTGCAGAAGAAGACCGTGGGTTAAAGTGTTTTGATACACGACGAACGTGTTAGCATTTTATGTTATGCTGATGATGTTGTACAGATAGCTTAGAATGAATATCTACATCCAATGATGAATGTACTTATTATGGTGTACATAGAATAGTGACATGGCTGATTATAAGTACATGTACAAGTAACCATCCGTTTTAGATGTAATTGTCTGCCTACATGGAGGTAATAAGTGGAAAAGATAAACTAGAGGTTTCTCAGAAATACCCATACTTAGACCTTTTAATTTCAGAACATGTTGATTATAATGTGACTGCTGTGGCAAAAGTGCAAGTTGTGCTTATGGTATTCTGATTGCTATACATATAAATATGGATGGAATGTCTTTTGCATTATTTGTAAATGGTATGAGACTTCGTTGTGGCCGGTCATTTATTATAATTTGGTACATTTTATGTATACAAAAATTTACTAAAGTTACATTGTAATAAAATACATAAAGTAACAGAGACCCAACCGCTGGGTGTATGACAAATAGGTAGACCACATTTCAAATAATCAAATGTATATAATTTCCAAAAATAGAACAGAGTGCGCATATTATGTCACAATTGATTATTGTAATAGTCTTGAGTTGTGGGGTTTTGTCTTTCAGTCGGTTATAGTGTGCCTAACACGTATCCCAAGAAATACTGAGGTTCGAAACAACACAGCCAACAATAACCCACGTATTTACAGAATTTCCCTTCAAGAAGATATTTTATCTACATGTCAACCAATGCTGTACTTTGTCGTTTATACGAGACATTAGGTCTTCATATCAACATGACGCGTTACTTTCGTGTCACCTTCAGTGACCTAGTTTGTTTCTTTGTACATGTAATAACTAACAACATCAGTAAATAGTAAACGTAAACGTACTCGACACATTTAAAGTCATATTACCCTTCAAAATGGTCGTATTTGTTTATATTTAAGAATGATGCTAAAACACAGTGGATGCTTTACACACATATAAAAATAAGTTTCACCAAATTATTTCTATTACTGACAAATACAAATAAAGATATATATAACCGAAAGGGTTCATTTTTTTATTTTTGACTAGGATAATTAAAAAAGTTTTTTACAGATTTCCTCTATATTCAATGCGAATGAAACTGTTATACAGATTGCTATTTTTGGGTTATAACTATGGCAATGTTTATTATTCTAGGAGTAAAAATCACGGATTAATATTTCATTTCAAATTTTGATGATTACTTTGAATGGTTATATCACTTTAATAATAAAATTCACTCACGACACGGTATTTATTTGTCCTGAATATTACTAATACATGTAACCAACGTATGCTGAAAAAGCAATAGTGAGGATCTGTTGTTCACAAAAAGCAAATAGTATTTATATACAATGTGCCACTAAAATCCTATCCATTTAATCTGTAACATGATTCTTGATACAGGCTGTGATAATCAACTTGGCATTGCCGAACGAAAATCGGTTGAACAAATACTAGTATACGATACAATGATAACATCGACATATTTATATTAAACATGGAAAAGTTTTAAAACTCCGTATCAGAGCTTAAAGGAGAATATTTACAGGAATTAGATAAATCTATCTATATTAATTATAGCGAAACGTCGCTTGTGTGATCACGTAGAAAGTCGCGGGTTTTCTTATATTGTCTCCAGATCTGTATACCCTCTTGTATAGGTGGTATTATCACGACAAATATAGTAGCAACAAGACACCAGTGCTGACATACCGAGATCCAAGCTCCAAGTTGTCCCTCTGTAAGAACATCCTGCATGAGGGCAGAGGCAGGAACAACGACGAGAAATACCGCAAAACATATAGCCACACCTATTGATGAAAACATCCTAGTTTTTCTGAATATTTTTTCCATATGGTGAATGGTTAGTATTTTTCCTGCTTTTATATCCTGAAGTTCTTTCTTGTACAACTTCCTATATGGGTTCAAAGGATTGTCTATACTCATAGTTTTCAGCCATTCAGTTTCAATCTGTCCTACATTTTCTTCAATTGTCTTGTCATTGTTTTCTATAGACTCTTCATCCAGAAGAATTTCTTTGTTGACCGCCTCCCTCGATTTAGATTTGCTATCACATATTGAAACAACTACCGAAATGATGGTGCTAACAACAATTCCAGAGACAAGTCCGGTCAATAAACTGAAGTCTTGGGCGGTGTTTGTGAAGAAATCTGACAGACCTCCATCGTATGTAGAACCATATGCTAACATGCCAGATACAGAACATATAAGGCCGGAAACTCCACCTGTGATAAAACATAAGAGTTTTTTTCACGAACAACACAATTATTGCAGAATTTGTTTTCTTCACACTTCATGGAAATAATAGCTAATTGTTATACATTCCCTCAGTAAAGCTACGGTACAATTCATGTCGGACTCCGTAGATGTCTGGATGACACACTTACTAGAGTTAAGCATTCGGGTTATTGTAAGACTGGTTAATGTCTGGTTTACGTAATCAAGCGAATCGCGTATTTAAGTAGTATTTATATTTAGATTATATTCGATGAGTTTGGTGAATTCATATTCCGACCGTTTCTTCAAGTGTAATCCCTCCAAGTTTCATGTCAATCGGATAAAATTTCATTTTGGTAAAGGAACAGCGCGAATTACCTTAAAACACTAAAGTTTTTGCATACGTATAAAACTCACTTTGTTTTAATCTTTTTTGTTTTTACTGTTGACTAAGGTTTGTGGAAAGGAAGCATTTTGTTAATTCAAATGTTTATCATTGAAGCACTAATCGTCTTTTCTGAGTTGCTACGTCTTATTAATAAATCTCACCTTGAATACATACAATGTCGATTGCAAAAGTTAATTTATCAAATACAAAGGGTTTTAAACGTACCTGATATAAGACCTTTAGATGTCGCCCTTGCCCAAGCTATGGTAAAATATAAAGGCAAAATAAAAGGAGCAATGACAACTTGGGACGCAAGGAAAGCCCAATTGAGATTCATCCCAGACTCTATGATCAGGAGCCCAAATGGAATGATGGCAATAACCACCCAGATCATGCACCAGGACTTGTACTGTAACAGTTGATCCTCATAGTGTCTGTACTGAAACAGTGAGCATTCATATCTGCAAATTTTGTAACTTATACCATGTACATGTTTAAACATGTTCAACGTGTTCACAGTTGTATACAACATTTTACTCTCCTTTTTGTGTAGCCCTTTCGGAGAAAAGGCGATTCATAGGGATCGCTTTGTCCGTCCGTCTGTCCGTCCATCCGTGCATGCCCAGTAGACATTACGGGGTTAGGGTTTGAGTACATTTTGGCATTGTGGAGTTCTTTGAGTTCATTCCGTCATTATGGGGTTCAAATGACATTGTGTGGTTAAATAATTGTATTGTGGGATTGAAAAGGATCAAAGAAAGATCAAAGGGATAACCTCACAAAGTCCGTCTGGTAAGTACGTCCGTAACAAAAACTTAACGTTGGCTATAACTTTACCACTTCTTAAGATGTCTTCATCAAACTTTCAAATTGCATTGCTTATGACAAAGGGGTCATGATGCTGCCAAGTTTTGTAGGTCAAGGTCATATTTGACAGAGTTATGCCCCTTATTGTACCAAGTTTTTGTCACGAAAGCTGAACGTTGGCTTTAATTTTGCCATTTATTAAGCTTTCATCAACAAACTATCAAATTGCATTGCTTATGAGTAAAGGGTCATGATGCCGCCAAATTTGGTAGGTCAAGGTTATATTTGATAGAGTTATACTCCTTTTTGTACTAAGACTTTGTCACGAAATTATTGGTTATTCTGACAAAGTGTAAGAGGGCGACACAAGTATTCTACTGAACACCCATCTAGTTAATATTTACCGTTCATTTGACAGCGATAATAGTACATGCTGTCATAATAATACATCGTTGTATAAAAATATGTAAGCATATGATTCTGACTTAATTTATCTTCTTTTAACGGATATTTTATAGACCTGCATACTTGGGAGTGTCTTTTTACAAGCAAACTTCATGGCAAACTATTACCGCCTATTGCCGTCAACTTAATAAATTATTTTAAAAATTAATAACATCATAATAACGTTCATACTTGTCCGTGAATAGAACACTTATACTGAAATCCAGGGTTTGCTTTGCCAGATAGACGACCTTTAACATCATCTTCACATGATTTGCAATCAACAGCTGACGGACAGTCGCAAAGATCTCTGGGGACGTTATCTATTGTTATCGGAATCTTTGACTTTCCACACAAGACACAGTCAGTCGGTTGTGCTTTTTTTCTTTAATACAGGTATAACTAAGTGTTAAATATTTTACTATTTCACTACAACAAAAAAAGGCATATAGTTATTACATAAACACATGTGTACACAACACATGTCAACACAGCAAAAAAGATATAAAAGTTTATTATTAAGTATTTAGCTAATTTCCTAATACATGTGAACTATCTAATTATTGAGTAAATTCGATTGGCTTCTAATTCTAAAAGGCGGTTTTGTACATGTACTATTAATTCGTCAAAAAGCATTTTCCTACACATCATTAAAATTATTTTTGTTTGCTAACTTGTTGTGATCAACGGCCTTTTAGATCACATAATTCAAACAAGTGTCAAATGAAACATTATATGCTGACGTACCGGAAAATGACTTCCTAACGAAGGACATTTTCAATGAACGTAACTCCAGCGGATCCTTTGGCCTTTCTCAGCAAAATCTTACCTAAACGGTGTTATATGTGTCTTGATGATATCATAAACTAAAACTGATGACACCGACATCACCTCTCCTGAACCAGTGGACATTAGAGTCATTGTGAGTAAAGTTAGCAACACAAAACTCCCCTCTTTTCCTAACAGAATCTGTATTACGAACGGTGTAATATAACCTGTATATTAATAATGAGACAGATGAAAAATGTTTAATGTTAACGTCTTAAAGCTGCTTGCTCTCTGATTTTGGTAAAAAATAGGTCTTCAAACTGTACATTTGTATGTAAATAACGTATTTTAGAACATATTGTCATATTAAAGGGCTTCAGTAAAAATTCCTGTCACGTATATCTCTAAATTGCAAAATTTATGCTACTAAATTCAAAAGCACAAACGCTTTTGAATTTTTTGTATTAAGATATAGTGTAGCGGTGCCGTGCAACCGACAGTTTAAATTGAATTCAGCAAATTCCCACCTAGATATTTGCTTATACTTTGATTCTAGCCTTTAGTTTTATACTTATGAATAAGTATGGCAATTTAAAAAAAAAATCTTTTTTTCAACGGTAACTGAGAGCGAGCAGCTTTAATTTAAATATAGCCATTCGTTTAAAAAAACGATTTAACTTGTAAAACATTCCAAAATATTTTGATATTATTACTAGAACCAACATGTCAATCAGTTCTGTAAGAATTTTCAAAAGAGTCATATAAAAAGCAAAACTTAAAACAATTAGATTATAAACATGCATTGAACACTGAAAGAATAAGATCTAATATTGATATAGATTGTAAGTGGGCGAAACAAAGTTAAAAAAAGTAATGCCAGTTTGTATTAGATTATTCTGGGTAGAATCTTAAGTGCGTGGAATGTATTAAAATCTATTCATGTATGATGCGAGTATTAGAAAATGTTTTAGTAACACTTTATGATAATACCTTTGTCTATTTCTGCATCAGTTAGGAGATTCGTTCCATTCTGAAAGCTCATTGTTTTATATGTGATAGACGTCACGAAAGAAACTGACGTCGGTATTGCGTACCAGAGGAAAGCTGCAATTAAGAACCCAAACATTCCCTCACGTGGTTTGGCTGCAATTCGACTTTGCCAGTTTGCCTGATCACAGAACATGATAGCAATTGTCATGAACAATGTAACAATTGCGTAAATTATACCGGATTGGCTACGGAAAGTGAGAAAGGAGTTGTCCTCATTCCCGTCTGGTCCATTCAAACATGACAATGCTCTGTACATAGAACTGTAGGACGTTACTACCTCAACTTCTGGATCCGCAAAGTATGTCACTTTCAGTATAAACAGAGATGTAGTGATAAAAATAAGTGCTGTATTGAAATAAGATATGTAGAAGGTGGTTCCAAGGCCGCCGATGAAACAGTAAGATCCGAACAATACCGCGAGGATCATCAAAGTGAATTCATTTGAAGAGTCTTTACTCAAAACCTCAACTGCTGTTTTACCTGCAAGATATACCGACATTGAAGCAGAGCACCAGCTTTTGTATAAATTATGTTAATAGAAGCTATTATACCTTAGAGTTACCGTTTTCCGTGTTGATGAACAGCATTACAAATCATAAAACAATAACAATTTCAAATATTAAACTGACTCAAGCCACTAACCTCATTTAATCAAAAAAAATCAAAGAATTATTTTCAATTTATGACAATGGGGCGGCCATTTTTCCTCAGTACCGGAAAGGGCTTCTGTATGGACTGGTGTACTTATTTCAGTGGGCTTTGGGAAAATCACTTTTTTGCTATACCCTTGAAGGAGTTAAACAAATAAAACAAAATAGTAATGTAAGTGTATTCAACGGAGTGAGCTGTTTCTCTGTGTACTACGTATGTATAGTTTGTCATTCACTTTTACCATTAGCATGTATCAAAATATAATATATCATCGTGTAGGCAATTAAACACTTTACATTTAAAATTATCTTTACATTTTTTATAGAAATACGACAATTGAACTTTTAAGAAATACATTAAAATTTACAGTACAAAAAATTATCACTTTTGCATAACTTACCTGCTAAGATTAGATTCGCCGTAATGACCATATTGGTAAAAATGGCAACTATACAAAACAATATATGGGCACTTGTTCCGAACCGGGCATAGGCAATCTAAAACAAACAAATAATTCACAAATGATTTGCATAATTCTTCTGATGCTACCTTTTTGTTATTACTTCACTGGTAGTCTATTTAATTCACATGTGTAGAACAGGAGAAAAAGCTGTAGCCCATAACGACGAACTACGAAGAAAGTTAATTATATTTGTGTTTACGTTAAACGTTTTCTTTCTTCAGGTGTACCTTAATGTAAAACTATTAAGATTTATACGACTTGTAGAGTTTGTACTTGGGGATTGTTTCAAATTTCAGATAAAATAGTTTAACATATTGCAATAGATACTCAGAGTTATGTGTAGGTTTTCATTTTGAGAAAAAAGTTAGATTTCAATTTGCATATTTCAATTGTTTCTTTGCTATCTGAAGCGAAGAAATGTATCTTACTGACCGACGTGACGGTCGATAGGGTTTTAATGTTTTAATAATTTGGATGTAGTGACAGAAGCGTATTTAATGTATATTGTACAAAGGCAACGTTTTGATTTTCATTGCAAATTATCAATAAGATTCCACTGCGCATGTATAGAAACAAATGCGTGGTATGAGAATGAACGTAATAAAGTGAATTTTAAGAAATAAAAGCCCTGGTAAAATTGTATAAGTAGTCTACTCGGTAGGCTGAAATTAAATTGAACATACATGTACCTGTGGAAATGTCTTTGCGCCTGGCGCACGTGTTTTCAGCTGCATACAAAGCAAGGCGAATATTAGCACAGACAACACAATTGCCAGCGTATAAAACAGTGATCCGGATACACCAACCTGTTTTAATTATCAAAACGGAAAACTTCAATCGAATGAAATCAAAGTCACGACCGTACCTCCTCATATGACACCAGTACTGGTTTTTCCAGGAAGCGGACTCGAGAGTGACTCGATAAGCTACAAGCTTTCTTCACAATCGAGCTAAAATAAATTAGTATAAACTAAACTAATGAAATCAAAACCCTTTTATCATGTACATGTACAATTGAAAAACACTGGTATTGATGTTTTAAATTTAGGTTGTGACGTTAATTGTGCTAGGTATGCCTACTGTTTCGCAACATAAGTGATTTTGATTCTAAATGTTAATGTGACCACAATTTACTCAAACTACTGTTCAAAATTAGAACCATTCATTGGTATAAACGAAATGCGACGACCGTAGGAACAGGCAACTTCGTTTCAGGTTGATTTGAACATAACCCTGTGTCGGTTGTCTTTGAAAGACCTGCTGTATAATACAAAATCCTTAAAAACACAAGAAGCACACACCTTGCTCGCAATAGTTGGACTTTGAAGAAAATCTGCTGGCCATATGAGTTGTGACGTCACTGTTACTGCTGTCAGACTTACACTGACACGTCCACCGGCGTCAAATATAACGTCAAGACTGTGAAAGTCGCGGAAAACATAACGCCTTCAAAGGACATAAAGTAATTATCAAAACACTTTGCTCTGTTGTACCGAACAAAATGTGCAGATAATTTCATTATTCTTTTATAAAAAGTCAGTTTGTGTATCGGATGACGAAGAGGTGAGATTAGGGATTGGTATTATTGTAAAGGTGCACTTTGGCAAAAGCCAACGTCGGAAGAGCAATGAGCATTGCTTCGGTAGAAATAACAATATATGCAATAATAATTTTGAAAAGAAAGTATAATTACTTTTTGTTCCTAGTTGTTTGTCAAGACAATAAAATAGTCGTGTCTATTTTAGATTAATTTAGATAAAATTTTGCTAAGAAACTTTTCGTATATTCATTGCCTGTAAGAGAAAAATGTATTATAATAATCATATTAGCTTATTAAAAGTTTAAAAGGTTGATATCAGATGTCCAAGTTAAAGAAAGTGAAATTATTCTGGATCAGCTATTTGAAAACAATTTCGAACGTTTTGAAATGGACACCCCATTAAAGACAGACATGTAACCTACCTGATGCAATTGTAGGCTATTCCAATAAGCATGGAAAACCCAGCAAAGCCCAGCAGCATCAGCAATGCTAGCTCATACTTTTCAATGACTGGATTAAATCTGAAACAAGAGCTGTCCCTCATAAGTGACGAATGCCCCCGAAAGAGGTGTCTCACAGTCAGTGTCCTCTCCATGTGCTCAACATTTGTGCCATGTAATTTTAAAATACTTTCATGCATGACAGAGTTGCCATGCATACAGTATTTCATTACCTTTAAACTCTAAGCGTGACCTTGACCTTTGAGGTAGGGACGTGGGTCTTACACGCCATACATTGCCATGATGAGCTAAACATTTGTGTCAAGCTATTTTAAAATCAATCTATACATGACACAATTACAGTCCAGCCACGAATGTGTGCACATATACAGGATTTTATTGCTATAAACACTAAGTTTGACCTTGACTTTTAAGTTCTTCTATTAGTTTCAAACTCTTAGTATGACTGAACTTTGAGGTAGGGATGTGGATCTTGCAAGCGACACGTTGTCTTGATGTTTTGACCATTTGTGCGAAGTTATTTTAAAATTATTCAATGCATGACACAGTTACAGTCCGGACACGAATGTGTGCATTTACACAGGATGTTATTACTTTCAAACTCTAAGTAATACATTGACCTTTGAGGTAGGAACATGGATATTGTATGTGACACGTCGTCTTGATGTGCAGAATATTTGTGCCAAGTAATTTTAAAATCCTTCAATGCATGACAAAGTTTCAGCTCGGACACGACAGACAGACGGTGCGATTTTAATATGCCACCCTTCGGGAGCATACAACATGTACATCGGTCAATGTTTAGCGCCCGTTCGCATAATGTGTCCTCTTTATTCTTCGTCGTGGTTGATTGAAGCCAACAGTCATTAAATACAACTTACAACTGTCATACTACTATGTTAAATGATTAAATTTATAAATGTTTTACCTACTTTATAGATTATAATTGTTGGTTTCGGTGTTATTGTTATAATTACACCGAGTGGGCACTTAAAGTGATATTTTCACGAGTGGCGCAGCCTCAAGCGAAAAAAAAAATACTTATGGTGTTGACAAGTGTTCAATGTTTTTCAGCGACTTCACTCGGTGTAATTTCAGCTTCACGTATACCATTAATCTCCAATCTTTTACAGTCTGTCATTCTTCTTCATGCAATTGTTCCAAGTATATTTGTATAGCATGATATCTTCCATTGGTGTGATTTATGTATTTTCACAAAATATATAACACATATAACATTTTCAAGGTAATAAGATATTTAAAACAACAACATACCCAGTGGATAGTGATGCCGAAGGTAGGTCAATAGAACAATCCGAGGACTGCGGCCGTTCCGCCATCATTTTCACAGCTTGCTGTATGTACTATTAAAGTTTATTAAATAGACGTATTAAATGTATTACAATTTTTATTTGTAATGAGATAATGCTCATTACAGGCCACGCCAATTACATAAAAGAAATCTTGACTCATTGAACGATGTAGTCTCGTTCATTCGTGTAATACTTTGTGTTGTATTTCTTTTCATTTTTACGTTAAAAGGTGTTTTTCAATGTTCTGATAATCAACAAAGTTCTTCATTGTAATTAAAGAAAATGTTAAATTTGTTAATATAGTTTACCTGCAAAGGAAAGGTCAGTTCAACTCCACCAAATATATAGATGACTGATATTTTTTTTATCATTTTATCATGGTAACGTTACGACGAAGAGTGAATTCAATATTTGTCTAAAACGGGACCTTTTTTCTAAATAATTCTGCCAATACTGCAGATAGAAACATGGAAACTCCAGTCCTTGGTCTGTATATCCATATACGTTGTGGAGGAAACAAAACGTGTTTTTCAGTTCAATTCGGGTGAAGTCATAACCATTGAAACGTCCGTTAATTTATCCGTAGACTTTCTTATTTGTATAAAAAGCCTGTTATTTTCTAAACAAGAGGGCCATGATGGCCCTTTATCGCTCACCCGAGTACAACTGCTTTTAACAAAGTTGCTAGAAATCATCG
>JAUMHA010388857.1:0-11953 GCA_032359765.1 Saxidomus gigantea
ATACAATGGTCAAGCACAATGAGAGGAAGTGCAGTGCAAAAGAACAATAACTCTATCTTGACTCATTTCAGAGTTATGGCATGCCCTTTGTTACTTTTACTTGTCCGGAGCATGATTCGAAAACTATTGGTTGGAATTCAATATAACTTCATACAATGGTCAAGCACATTGAGAGGAAGTGCAGTATACAGGAACCATAACTCTATCTTGACAAATTACAGAGTTATTGCTAAGAACAATATCTCTTTTTAGTTTGTTTGCAAGGTATTTTGTTGCTACGAACTTCTTCAGTTTATAAAGCAGTCTTTTGGGGGTATTAATCATATTTAGTGATAGCTCTAGTTTAATTATGGAGAGCAGAGGGGATTTGTAAATGGATGACTATTTTCATAAATGGTCAGACTACATTGAACATGGTTGATCAGTAGAAGCCATGTGAGCTTAGATCACAGTCTCAGTTTGAGTAAAAGCAGAACCTCTGTGGCCATATGTCTTGAGTTTGATCCCCAGCGGGACTGGGGTTTACATGACACCAGGTGTCAGTCAAGTGATTTTGACATGGTCACCAATCAAAATTTTATCATACCTGCGACAAATAGATACACGTTGAAAAAGTTTTAATGAATCTTTTATTATAGAAGATATCAATGGGGAGAGGTCATCATGTAAATTAAACAAAACATATTTGTTATAGGTAAGTTGTCATTAAAATCATGAGGGTTCAATGCAAAACAGTCGTAAGTTATATGAAATAAATGACTTACAACAGTTGTTTTGCGTTTAAACCTCAAATCTGCTTGAAGAGAATTGAGATGGAACAGGAGTAGAAAGCTTTATCCTAACCAGTTTATTTTTGGAAGTTTGGGCCAGCACTGGCCCCTTTTTTCTTTGAGCCATTTATTCCAAGTATTGCTGTTGGCATAGCACAAAAAACATGTTCTATCTTTAAAAGTTGTTGCCTATTCCAATTTAACTTTTTTAGCCAATTTTGGCATTGACTAATGCCAGAGCTAGCCCAGGAAGTGGACATGTCCGCCTTTCTGTTTGAACTGGACAGGCTATCATTTGTTGGGATACTGATGAAAATGCGAACAATATAGACTATGACTAGACATATTATGTACTAGGTAAAATTTGTTGGTTTTTTTTGCATTTGTTGAATTTTTCTGTGTGGGTTAAGACTTTTGCCTGCTTAACTTAAAAATGATGTATGCGGTCAAACTTGTATTAAAAGACCGCCTAAAGGAAAGGCCAAAACTGGTCACTTTATAATTGGTAAAGGATCACTGGAAACGACAACCATTTTCCTTGTTTTTTTTAACAGACATTCTGTTTTTCAATGTGAGTACAGAAATCAAATGCCATAAAGTTTGTACATGAAAGTAGCAAAAGCCAGTAAATTCCCGACAATTAACTGTTAGACCTGCCGACAAATGGATAGACCATAATCGTTATGAGATTTGACAGCTATGTGCCAAATTGGAACGTTAACTGCAACTAAAAATAAAGCAGTCAGTTTGCATAGAAATTGTATGTTTGCACATAAATGGACGTCTAATACAAACAAATGGCCAATTATGGGTGGCTTATTACTGGTGACTGGCCGTGTTAGACAAAGGTCGCTTAATGCAATAGCAAAACTGTGTCCTCCTTCGGGGATTCAAAAGAGGTCGTTTAAGACAGAGGTCGCTTAATGCACGTGGCCGCATGGGCAACTTCAACTGTATTTTTTATCTTGTATGGATATTGGTGTATTGGAAATTGCAAACTACAGCTTATGACATATATGCCATGTTTTGTGATATTTTAGTGTTTGCAAATGTTAAACGCATTGAATTAGATGGTGGTCAATGTTCAGAGAGTCTCGTCAAACTGCTGAAATTGTTTGCCTTGCATAATTTATTAGCATTCTGTGAAATGGCATGAAACACTTGTTGCTTTGGATAAATACTTGTACAATTTAATTATTTAACAAGCATCTTTACTGTACAGTCTAACAAACACAATGGGCTTGAATGTTGTAACTGGGATACTAGAGAGCTGAATGGTTTGTAGAAAAAAATTAATGGAAGAATATTACTGTGCCAATTGATGGAAGTTTATAGATGTTATAATACTTGAGGTAAAATGCATTTCCACATAATATAAGAAATCAAACTATGTCTGCAGAAACAAAAAACTTAAAAACATGGCAGAAATAGAAAAAAGTGTTATGAAAGTACATTTCTTAAAATACATGTACATTGATATTTTTGTACTTGATGTACCTACTGTATGCATCTGATAAACCTTCTGGTCAGTTATATAACATGCAGGATACTTAAAATATATTTCAGGGAAGCTCAGTGTGTCTTCAGCAACTGTATCCCTAGCAACCACATTGCCCTTGACCCTGTGTTGTCAGACAATATGACCTTGACCCAGCTGGGACATTTTTTCCCAGAATTCAATTCTGCCATGAAAAAGATGACAGTGACATCTCCTGTTGACTACAAGAATTACACCATTGTAGTATTTTCAGAGGTAGAAGAAGGTATGTAGATGTTCTCACCTAATAGGATAGACAGCATTTTGTTTATTCATGAGCTTTGTTTTTTTAATCATTAAGTCATCTTTCACCAGGGTGTTTAAGATGAAATCTTTCAGCACTGGTAAAAACTGCAGATATCCCGATTTGGTATGCAAGAAGCTTTGCCTCTACACTAGTGAGCCAGAAATAGTTTATATAGTTAGTTAAAGCTTTAAATATCAAAGAATCTGTTCAGAAGCGCTTGTTTGACTATAAATACAAGCCCTGTCTGTTGCTGTTGTTGTTGTTGTAGGAGTTTAACGTCTTAGAGTGTTTCTGGTCATTTTAACAGGCAGGCAGTTTACCTTACAGTTGTTCCTGGGAAGAACCACTACTAGATTCCTATCTTCTGTAAGAAACTGGCAACTTCCTCACATAAACAGACATGATCGGTAGCAGGGCTTGAACCCATGACCCTCAATATATGACGGGTTACAGTGATTTCAAGTTAGCAACTCTAACCACTTGACCACTGAGGTGGACAGCCCAGTCTGTAAAACATAGTAGTCAGTAACACATGTCATGGGACTTACTGTTAATCAATCTCTTTTTCAGCTGCACAGTTAATGAACAAGTCGTACATAATAGAAGGAAAAAATACTACAGCAATACCCTGCTACATAGTAAGTTACTAGCACAACATGAACCACATTTTAGCAAAATGTTTTCCACTCACTATGAATGAAATATGTACAGAATTCTGTTAAGTGTAACAGATAATTTGTAGGTAAGCACTTAAATAAAGTCATCTATCTTCTTAAGAAGAGGATTCAACTCTTAATACCACAGTTGCTGGTTTGAGTCTTGGTGAAAAAAGCAGTGAAAGGAAGGTAGCTGGAAACATGTCATAATAATTCGCTTTTCAAAGCTGTTTCGACTTAGAATGTTTTAAGGTAATTGAAAAGCTCCAGTGGCTGTAAATTCAGAAAGACATTGATGTAACTGAAAGCTTGTGTATTATTAAAAGACTATAGAAAATTGGACCTTAATTATGTTAAATTGGTTATTGGTTGCTGAATGTATTGTTTATGGAATGGTTTGATTAAATATTTACAGACACCTGATGCGACTGTGGTGAACAGCATTCCCCTTACAGACCAGATTTTCATGTCAGGGTTTCCTCACACCTTAACTGTTGAAGAACTCAAACACAAGCTTCCAGAGAAATATCAGAAGAAGATTGAAAAGGTAAGTAGACATTTTTATTAATGCTGTAATCTTATTGATTAATTCATATAATTCTAGCTCATCCCGGAAGGTTGACTGATTGACCTTTGATTAGCCTTACTGCCTCTGTAGTCAAGTGGTTAGAGAAATACTGACTTAAAATTCGCTGTAACATCTCGTAGATTGAAGGTCATGGGTTTAATCCCTGCTATCGACCATGTCTGTTTTAGGAGAAAGTTGGTAGTAAGGGTAGGGTTCTAGTACTGGTCCTTTCTGGGAACAATGGTTAGATAAACTGCCTTCCTGTAAAAATGACTGATATATGGTTGAATTTTGAAATAAGCCCAGAAAAAAAACAGCAACTGATGTCTCTTGATAGTGAAGTTACATGATTTCTTTAGGGTTAGCGAAAAGGTCTTCACTGTTAATGAAGTATCAAACATATTGATTGACTTCCTATTTGAGACTCTTTTAACTTATTATTTCTGATGAATTTGTAAAGGAAATACATTTGTAACATATATGATATATGTCAGGGAAGAGATTTGATGGCTATGTAACACATAAGTATGCATTTTATAAACTGAAACTGATTAAATGTTGATATAGAATATGTAATTACAAAATTATTGACTGAATAGTGAATAGTGATCAGGTCGCACTTATTCTGCCACCAGCAGGTTAAAGGTTAACAGAAATGAATTTTATTACCAGATTGAAGTGAATACAGATAAAGGCATTGCTGTGTTGTTTGTCCCAGTGAAAGAGGATTTTGATACAATTTTAGCAGTGAGTATTGCAATAATTTATACAATCTGAATACACAAGAATAGTATCTTCTATCTGATGCTGATTACACTTTTGCATAGTATCTTCCATCTTATACCATATGCATGTGCATACAGTAATATCTTCTGCTCTATGCAGAATACATGACAGTAACACCTTCTTTCTTATGCTTAATGCATAGTATCTTCTTTTGTCTTATGCTGGCAGAATTTCTTAAGATGATACATGACAAATCAGAAGATGTTGGTTTAGATTTTAAACCAGTAGGGCAACAGGGTGACTAAATCCCATAAAACCTAGTAAGTGCTACAACAGGAAGA
Organism: Saxidomus gigantea; assembly: GCA_032359765.1. Classification (NCBI taxonomy): domain Eukaryota; kingdom Metazoa; phylum Mollusca; class Bivalvia; order Venerida; family Veneridae; genus Saxidomus; species Saxidomus gigantea. The sequence continues at coordinate 4,846 of JAUMHA010388857.1, forward strand.
AGGGGTATTGTAGAGTGCAAGTCCGTTTTAGTTACAGAATATTGCACATGTGTGAATGTCTCAGCAATAAATTACAGATTACTGGTAATGAAAAAAACTCTTTTGAACCTGACACAGGTATTTTAAATTTATTTCTTAAAAGGTCACGGTTATTGTACAAAATGTGTTTTAAGAATCAAGGCATTAATAAGGAAATTTCTAGGGTTAAGGACTTCATGAAGGAGGGTCACACCAAACTCCTTCCTTGTGAATGGTTCAGTTCTGAAAGATAACATGATTAAGACACTGTTACATTGTTGCTAAATTTTAGCTAGAAAAACATGAAATAAGCATTGATATAACGGCCCCAGCATTTCCATTTTTGCATTGGTGTAGATGCCAAATCCTTGCTTGGAAAATTGTGTCAGAAAATTTGATTCAAGTGGTCATGTTACAGGTATTATGATTTAAAAGTAGTTATAACAAACAACTTATACATGTACAAGATCACTGCTTTAACATATGCTGGTAACATTTTATATTTGAATTTTTTTCAAGGGTGCAAATTTTACAATAGACAGTAAGGAGCCAACATTGAGGGCAGCCAACATGGTGTGGGATCTACGAGATGTAAGAGATTTTCTTGTGTAATTTTCATTACTAAGTGCTGTGAAAAACCTGTATATCAATCCTGAAAAATTCTCTATATGCTGTTTAGAATAAGCAATTTTAGTGACCCCTGTTTTGAAGAACGTAGATAGTCATGAATATACCACAGTCATCAAATTTGCTTTTATTTATTATTTATATTTTGAAGCGAATCTAAAAATAAATTTCCTTAGTACGGTGGGAACCTGGTATAATGTAGTAGTATTTTACTGGTTTATCATGTAAAATTTCATCAAGTAAAATATATTTAAGAAACTCTGAGAAGTGCTTGTGTTGTTTTTAAAAGGTCCAAGCTGAAATGTGTAAGAAGTATAAGCAGTCCTAAGATACTCTGACAGTCTTTAAACATTGTCATCAGGTCAGCCATTTTAATATCAACATTTAATTTGGATTAATTTTCTATTTATTCAGCTATCAAGAGATGAGGACATATCAGCCAGCAGGTTTGAGGACAATGAAGAGCTAAGGTACTCTCTGCGCTCCCTCGAGAGGTTTGCCCCATGGGTCAGACATATCTACATTGTGACAAATGGTCAACTTCCATACTGGCTCAACCTGGAAAATCCTAGAGTCAGTATAGTAACACATGATGTAAGTGTATAAACTTACTGATTTTAGAAGTCACTGTTTTTGTTTTGCAAATTATATTTAAGAAAATGCTATGTCTACTGAAAATAGTTTGGGAAAGAGTGGAAATATTATAAAGTTCTTGTTTGTTTGTTTTAGGAGTTTAACATGGGTTCCAACCATTTTTTTGGTCATTTTAACAGTGTGGCAGTTTACCTAACAATTGTTCCTGGGAAAAACCAGAACTATATTTCTATCCTCTGAAAGAAACTGCCAACTTTCTCACTTAAAGATACATGATTGGTAGTAGAGCTCGAAACCATGACCCTCAAGGTATGAGAGGTTACAGTGTTTGCAAGCCAGTGACTCTAAACCCTTGACCACGGAGGCAGTACAAAGTTGAAGTGAATAGCCAACTTGAAGGTAAATAACCAAAGTTGAACTAAAGGTTTTTTTTCTGCTTTTGTAGCAAATATTTCTTAACAGAAGTCACTTACCATCATTTGGTTCACCCGCTATAGAAAGCAACCTGCATCGTATACCAGGCTTGTCAGACAAGTTTATCTATATGAATGATGATGTCATGTTTGGCAAGGAGGTGTGGCCAGATGACTTTTACACATACAGCTCGGGACAAAAGGTAAAACAACACAATATTTTTAAACCTCAACATACATGTATATGCAATGAACTAAGTAGAAATTGTATGTAAATCATGCCTGGTTGATTACTTGACAACTCCAGTTGAAATGATATAGAGACATGAAGAAAGTTTTTACTTTATCGGTAGATTTCGAATGTCTGTTAAGGTAGCAGGTCATGTGACATCAGGGATAAATTGAGAACAATGTCATGAACATCATGCAAAGTTGGAGAAGTGTAGATAAATAAATCAATTGTATATGTTTGAAACTTAGTGTAAACTGTAAGTCTGAGTTCAAGATGTTTTGTGTCATTTTGCAAATAAGAAAGGATGTTTGATAGTTAATATAACTGAAGCAGAAGATGAAAAACAAGTTATTTATTTATTTAGGTTTACTTAACATGGCCGGTACCAAACTGTAATGAAGGTTGTCCATCCAGCTGGATAAAGGATGGTTATTGTGACAAGGCATGTAATGTGTCTGAGTGTGAGTGGGATGCTGGAGACTGTGACGGTATGTACAAGTGTAATTACTTGTTTATTTGTAAATCATGCGATTGTTATTGGCTAGTTGGAATAGAATATTTATGATGGTAGAGTATACAATGTTATCTTTCTCTCAGGAAATTTTAGTCTTTTTACGTAGCAATAGTACAGTTTGATTTATATTTGTTATGACTACAGAGAAAAGACAGTGTCTTAGTAGGAAAAGATAGAAATTGAAAAAATCTTGGTGAATAATGGCAAATCGTGAAATAGACAGCTAGCGAATATCATAACTTTTCAGTACATTTAATCTCTGTTTTCTGGTTATCCAGTTTTTAAACTTAGCTAACCTGTAGGCAGTTAGAAGCTAGAGATTTTACGATGGTCACAGAAATATTAATGTTAGCCCTGGAACATGTTCTAAAGGATCTCTGTTTAAATAAGTTTGAGGGTGTCATGAAAAATTGACTGCCACTGTTGGGATTTGAACCACCAGTCCAGTGTGCTGACCACTATACCATGGCAGCATGTCAAATATTTCATGTTATATATTTGATGTATGCACCGTCTAGTATCTCTGTTTAAATGCTTTCATATGATAGAGTTAACCTTTATCAAATGTTGCATATAAAGTAGTAAACCAGTGTATGAATTGAATTTAGACAATAATTGACATTAATTCAGTCAGTTGTTTGTAACTGTTGTATTTTGTCTGAATATGAAAACGAGTGTTTTATATTTTAGCTTCCAAAAATACCAACTTGCACAACCAGGTAGGATGGGCAGGAGCGTGGGGATCAGATGCTTCAGGTTTGTTGAGCACTATTATAGTGAATGTTTGTGTCACATGCTTGAATTTAGTAGATATAGAATATTTGAATATAAACACATATTGACCATTGTCCATGTTGTCTGTAAGCATGTGATATCTATCTTTGTTTTTTCCTGAGAATATTAAAACTTACTGCATTCTATTGAGTATTTTTTATAAATACACAGATTTATTTTATTTAGAATATACATAAATATGGCATTAGAATCCCTGTACAAATATATTTAAAATTTGAACAGGGGAGAGTAATATGGCACTACCTTGTGTTGAGATATGTTATAGCATCATTCAATATAAGTTTGAATTTTATGTATACTTAAAGACTTTAAAAACGCAACCAGTGATTTGACGGGTATTTTGTCTTAATTGCAAGTGTAATTTTGAAAATTCAAGAACACCATACTTTTTGCTATTCCTTGGTTTTATACAAGTTCATTACAAAATTCAAGCAGAATTCAAACGAAACATGATTTTATAATGGAAAAAGAGCAGTTTTACTCACTGCTCAAAATGTATGACTTATTAAAAAGGTTGCGTTTTTAAAGTTGTTAAGTATATTTACACCTCTATAGTTGTGAACTTAACAATATTTGAATAGGACATTCTAGTTCAGTATATAACAATGTTGTGTTTTGCAGCATACTGTCACAGTGGGTGTGCCAATAACTGGGTAGCCGACAGATACTGTGATACGGTAAGTGTCTGGTCTAGATTTTAGTGGAAGTAATTTATACTTACAGCTCTATTATTAGTTTATACTGATCTCTTTAAGCTCCTTTGTAAATCAAGTTCTGTCAGCATATATTAATCCATCTTCTGCCAACAACCATGATTAAACAGGTCAGCTCTGTTAGAAAGAGGCTCAATTTTCATTACCTTTACCATTTTGCAGCTGGAAAAATATTGGTAATGAGTAAGTATGCCCCGGTATATAACTGTTCTCAGGTCTTCATTGTGAGCTTATTGATTATCTTTGCACATAAAAGTATCGGCCTTGATGTTTTAGAACTAATATAATTTTTCTGATTAAACAAAACAAGCAATGATAATGAGGAATAAGTTAGAACAGAAAAGTATTATTTCTACTCCCTATTTTGAAGTGGAGATGACCTTCAACTGTGTGAAACATTTCCATTTATCCATGTTTGTATTGCTGATGGTGTCAGTTGTTAAATATATCTGTGTCAGTATAAATGAATAACGGGAAATATGCATGAACTTTCAGGCGTGTAATGTACATGAATGTGGTTACGATGCTGGTGATTGTGGTATGGCCAAGTTCAATCAGTTACATGGAATGATGCTTCTACCTAACCAGACAATGTACAAACTTCCTCCAGGTAAATATTACAATAGTTCGTTCGTGAATGTAAACTTAGGTGGAACTGTACTGAGGGCTTACTTTGATTGTGGAAAATGAGGTGTGGTAAATGATTATTTTCCATGCAAGTCATTCTTTTACAGTAAGCCGTTGAGTGTAATGTGTAGATTTTACCTTCTTTTTGCAAGTGACCTCTTGATAATATATACAGAGTTCAAGTTGATGATTTTCAATGCTGTAAAAATAGTGTTATAATAAGTATGTAGTTAAAAAAAAATGGAAGTATGTAGGTGCTTAATACATAATACATGTACATGAATAGTGACTTCATAATGTAGGTGTTCACATTCACAGGTGTAACTGTTAATTTGTCTTATGTTAAGTAAAGTAAATATGATTTCAATTTAATCAGACAGTAAATAAACATGGTTTACATTTTAGGTCAGTCTGTCGGTTTCTTCAACCTATCATATATACTGTCTAAAGAGAACACGTCACTACAGAATGCGTATTACGACGACAACAAGATTATCCGGACAATAGCAGTGGCGAGGAAGTTTAAAGTCCTAACTGTAGTGCTGCATGCTAACATGAACAAAACAAGCTTCAACTTTACTGTTGAGTACGGGAAGGTTAATCAGACTAAACAGGTAGTTATTAGGAAGAATGGTTTAGTGTAGAGGGGTTGAGTTCGTCTTGACTGTGATTTGAAATTTGTACCAGTTTTTGATCAGTCAGCTGAGTTGGGGTAGTATGGTGGTTGGCCCAGTTTCCGTGGTAATTAGAACACTTTATAACACTACGGAGTACAATAAATTAAACAAAGAAATAACCAAAGTCAAAATGAGAGCAAGGTGGGCAGAAAAGACTGTCTAATTACCAGGAATTCTGGACCTACCACGAATACTGGACCTACCACAAATACTGGACCTCCCACGAATACTGGGCCTAACACCATACTACCATTAAGATTGTTAACCAGTTAGGATTTTTTGGAAATAATCTTATATGAAACATTATTGAATATATGTGTAGTTATAGACACCTTATTTCGGTTGTTTTAATAACTTACTGTAAAGGTGAAAACTGAAAGAAAGTTATTACTTAAGCTACCATATACCCCTGATTAAACAGCCCTCCGGTTGTTACATTTTTGACTCAGGGAAGTGTAGTAGGAACTGAAAAATTTAGATTTTTTTTCTTCAAAGTTTTTGTCCAAGGGGACCTTTATAACAGACCCAAAATGCAAACTATGAGCTATTCAATGAAATTCAGTTGTGTCTTCTATTTCCACTGTATTAGTCAATATTTATTCTGACAACTGTTCATATGCCTGGCTCCAGACCTGATAAGTCAAATTTTTATTTTAAAAAAAAAAGAGTGGGAGGGGGGGAATTTAGACGTTGGTAAATTGTATTTAGGTAAGATGTTCAACACTAGCTATTAATGTTGAAATTGTTTGTTTCCAATACCAAACTACTGGGGAAATATTTCCTTCTACTTTTATTGGTAACTCTATTTTTCCTTAAAGCTGCTTATAGTGAATAATTAATAATTTTACAGCTGAATTTTACACTAGAGGTTGACACTTTACCAAAAAAGGAAGAGTCTGTCAACATTACAAAATCTGAGACAGGAAAGAATGTTTCCCTGGAAACAGAGGCAGTCAAAACAGTGACAGAAGAAGTGATAAATTTTATTGATCTGGCAGATACTGATGTGTAAGTGATTGGGAGTTTCTACAACTGTGCTCATTCATGATATTTTCACAAAATAAAACGGGTGTAGTAATAAATGAGACATAACACAGCTGTAGTAATACATGAGGCTTTCACTGCAAAAACTGCGTAAATTATCCAGCTATTGGAATCGCAGTATTTGTTATCAAAAACAGACTTTCAAACTAAGTTGTTCAATTTAGTTTCTGAATATGCATATGTCTACTTTATTATCATGGGGATATGAATCCTCTTTAATGATTTTGACCTTGACCTGTTTTACAAGGTGAAGGTCAATCTAAGAGAGTTTTCAAGGTCATTGCCATATTTAATGTTGGAAAACATTATCCTTTAGTATAGTGATTTGCTGATTTTTCTGATCATGATCTGCACTGTTCACTATTCATTCAGTAATTTTTCAGTTGGCAACCCATTAAACAATTAATGTTAATGTCCAAATTAAAGAGGAACAAGTCCATTTTAGGAAAGGGTTAATTACAGAATCTGACCTTTGACACTTGTATTTCAGGAAACCAGATATACTGCATCCGTCTGCCACACCAGATATGTCTGAGCTATATAAGGACATGCCAAGTAATATGTCTGTTGTACCTTTACCCAGTCACCTGAAGAAACAGTTACTGGAGCTGGAACATGAATTAAAGAATGGTTTGTTTTGATTTTTGTCTAAATTATAGATCCGTTTGAGAGTGGTGATGATTTATCAGATATTTAATCATTTAGCCTTCAGTTTTGTTAGCTCACCTGGCACAAAGTGCCAGAGTGAGCTATTAGGATCGCATTCCATCCGTCGTACGTCTGTCCGTCCGTCCGTCCGTCCGTCCGTCCGTCCACCATTTCCTTCAAACGACATCTCCTCTGAAACCACTGGG
>JAUMHA010388879.1:0-24435 GCA_032359765.1 Saxidomus gigantea
AAGGTTGAATTTGATTGCTTACCAAAGAGAAGGCCAATCACGGCGACCAATGAGATCTAAGTGTGATTGACCTAAAATAGCAATGTTACGGTTGTTAACCAGCTATGTATAGGTGTAAATTCGCACTGTTCAGTGAGCCGTGTGTTAAATGAATACAAGGGTAAATGTCGAAGAGAACGGTTAATTTACGCCTCATTTACTGTTGTTCAACTATAGAATATCGATTTATATACCTTGTAGTTTATAATTGACCAAGTTTATATGTCATTTAACATAAAACAACCGTATTTTAGTATAAATATACGTAGGTACACGCTTGAAATATTGCAAAATACTAATACCATTAGATAAATGCAACTGTCAAAATTGTGTTAACATCAAAATTGAACGGTGGTCTTGCTTACTTGACGCAATTTTTTTTAGATATTAGTAAACTTAGAAGGGGGAATACCAATAAGAAACCTGAATCGGGATGTAATGCAGTCAAGCCAAACGTAACACAACTTGTATATAGATCTGGTTAATCCATATTTGTTGTTAGCACCTCAGTGCAGACAATTCTTTTTTACTTTTCGATCAAATTAAGTATATATTTCGTTGATGTTTTACTTTTATATACAATAAAGGAATTTAACTGGTATGTAATTTTTAATATCCTTAATTCTTATGTTCTATAGTGACTTGTTATATTGAATTTTACTATTCGTGTTAAAACGTGTAACAGGTAGATCTATTTTGCAAAAATTAAAACAGGACTTAGCCAATACTTAAGAATAGGACATTCGATCCTCAAAAAAATAATCGTTTCTGCGTTTTGTAGATTTTAGAAATATAAAATGTGACTGAGGCAATGTCAAAAGCACATTCAGGAACTTTAGAAAATTGATTCTATTGTGAAATTTATGTGAAGAATCATTTAGGAATCATTTTGGCTAAAGTATACATGTATCAACTAGAATTTAGGATTCTTGGTTGCTAAATCAGGTTAGATTTTTCAATAACTTAATTTTACTTTTACACACAATTTATTGAATTTCCTGACCAATACAGTTGCACTTTAACGGGTATCATATGCCAGTTTTTAAGAATTCGGTGGTGGAATCGGCAGTATAGGTTATAAAAAGTAACGCTATATTGCTTCTTCTACCAATCAGATATATAAAAAACAACATGTGCATCTATGTCTACAGAATACTGTAGGAATACAAATTTGTGATAGTTTTACCTATGAGGAAGATACTTTTACAATACGTTTAAAAACATAAAAAACGAGCATGTATGCAGGTAGTGTAGGTTATTGCTTTCCAAATTTAATATATTATTAACAGGAAGATAAAACATCCGAAATATAATACAACTTGTCACATATCTTTTCATAGGATGAACCGAAGTATGAAGTGTTATTCTATTGTCTAATTGTTGACAAAGGCGAATATCAAAGAACATTAATCTTCTCTTCATAACATAAATTACACATAGAAAGGTGCGGCAGTTTTCAACGTTTTTTATAACTTCTTGCAAAATTCAAATATGGTTATATATAGGTACCGTCCATAGTTTAAGCCCTTAGGCGGGCACTTGTAAAAAGTAATTGTATTTAACTCTGAAAGTTTTCACATTTGTAAAATGTATAGGATAAACCCGCATGCTTGTCGGCTCTTTCTTTCAATTTTAACTCACTATATCATTGTACTCAGAATGGGTTATTGTTACCGCTCACCGTCCGCCCTCTGAATATAATTTACCATTTCCTTCAAACGACTACCCGAGTCAAACTAACTGAAAGTGGATGAAATGTGCTTGGATATTTTCAATGGTCTCCTTTAGAATATCCAAGAATTACATTAAAGACAGCCGTCTAGTTGCCACGGCAACATAAACCACTAAAACAATTTGTTTTTCTGAGATAACATTTGTATCACATAAATATGTATATATAAAAAGTAATCTCACATAATTCATAGGACGAGGTTGTTAAGGAAATGTGATTTGAAGAACCTAAACAAATATGGCAGCCAGAGATCGCGGCATATTTCCCAATATAAACATTTATATAAAAAAACATCAAGATCTCGAATGAAACTATTTTCCACAATTTCAATTGTCGATATTATTCAAAAATGTTTACTTTCTCACTAACATGACCTCAAGACACCATCAGCCATATTGTCAAATAATTTCTTTAGGATATTTCGATCATGGTTGTTGAATCGTGAATAAGTGTGACAGGTTTGTTATTGGAAAACGGATATTTGTACATCATATTCCTTTCATATTTCCTTTCATAAAAATCTCGTTAGAAATCTATTGATGAATTTACGTATATTTAGATGAAACGTGCCTCTCAAAATATAAATTGTGTCCAACAATCGAACTAGGAAGTCAAATCGGGCAAAACGGCCCTCTTGCATGCATCGTTAGGTAATTTACTTTTGAAAGGTAGTAATTTAAGTTGGGAATTAGACATTTCAGAAGTTTTAATCTTTTCCTACATATTTATTAAAGCGTTTGCTCTTTAGATCAGTAATTTTATATAGCTTATTAACTTTATTTTAGATAAATCATTAGCATAGTTATCATATTTTCATATTTTGACGTGTACAAAATTATTGACATCTGTTTCATTCTTGCTCTTCCCTTTTCATTGATAGATCAACATGTCGACGGCGATGATATCCGTTGTTTACGTTTTCCTTTACGTCATTGCCCACGTGCAAGGGCTTGGAAGCGCCGTACTTCCTGCAGACGTTTACATTGAATATATTGGCGCCATTTACACGGACTCGTCTTGCAGCAACATTGAAGAAGAAACCGTGCAGAATATTCAGGCGATTAAATGGACACTTTCTAAATTAAACGACATCAACTACATTCCAAACTTGAAAATAGGTATGTAAAATATTAGAAGCTTTGAATAACATTTGGTAGCAACAGCAACAGTAGCAGCAGTAAATTGAACTGAACATCAGTCATACTAACAATCGTTACTGCTGCAAGGCACAGTGGCGCTAGATAACCAAACACTAGCGCTGAATCCTACCACACTATACAACTGCGTTAGCAGCGTTAAAACAACCATAACAATGTCTAAACCAATCCCCCAAGCCCTCTGTCTGTAACAAGCAGAAGCGGTAGAGAAATAAATTTACGTTTTTCCTACCTTCACTTCTTGCTGCAGTCAGCCATAGCAGTAGAATACCAACCTGAATTCTGTGTCATAGCGGTGGATTACTTGTAAACATCAACTGATAATTATTCACTAAATTGGAAACAAAATATATTGACAACTCTATTATATCACCCTATCACACCATCACCCTATCACCTAGCAAACGCTGTGTCCCTAACTGTAACTAAAGCATAGAAAGTTACTATTGTTTCAGCTGCTTCAGTTAGCACCCAACAACAGTAGGAGAAAATATCTCTAGTAGGAACAAGTAATTTCATTCTACGGTACAGACCGAATGTTAAAAAATACTAACTTTATTGTAAGCCTGTTTCTGCCCTTTATCATATTTCTTTAAATGTCCAATGACACGTTCAGTTTTCTCCTTTTATTGTACTAATTTTTGTGTGTCAATTTTAGGTCTTCGTGTAAGCCAGACTTGCAAAAAGGAAGGTGAAGCTAGACGCTTAGCTCTAAAACTCTCCACGGAAATGTCCAATGATACAGAAGCCACAATTGTCGGTAAAACAATAATTCTTCAATAATCATTACAAGTGTCTAACCTCTCTTTATATTTAAACGATAGATTGCTGCTAATTTCATGAGATTATTTCAGTTCTTATAAAAGTTAAACGTTCGTTTCTCCCTACTTGGAATTAAAAACAAACTTGAAGAACATAAAAAAGGTATTTGTGAAGGGCTTAAACCATATCTATGTGTGCCAATATCCACTTTAGACATGCCATTGTCTATTAAATTATGAACAGATTTCTTTTTGTGTCTGACTTATGTAAGTGCTATATATTATGTCGCACAAACGTTTTTTAAATGGCAAAGCAAATGGGCTGAAACGTGTCCGGTGTTTAGTTCTATGCGACATGTTTTCATAGTCTTCTTTTACATATTGCATTCATGTATGTGACATGTTTAATGTGCCGGGGTCCAGACGATGCAGCGTTACTGTTGTCATTATTTCAAATTGATTGTTTTACTTTTTGTAGGTATTATTGGCTCTGACTACAGCTCGGAAAGCGAAACCATCTCTCGTCTCATGAGTTCACTTCCTGAAGAATACCGTTTGTTACAGCTGTCTTATTCCGCCACCTCGTCGTCGCTTAGAAACAGAGATATATACAAAAACTTCTTCCGAACAATTCCACCAGATGATATACAAGTTGAGGTACTAAGTTTTTGAACTTATGCACGATACGTGTCAAATAAAAGAGTGTTTTTTCATATGATGTTATTACTTAGAATCTTTATTGAAAGCACATACAACTACATGTATTATGTCTTTCTGCACCGAGTAACATTGTCGTGGTCATCACTGATGTTGCTTGGAGTATTGTTATGTTTTCTGGTACGGATATAGAATTATTCACTATTCTGTGCTAAATTTTACTAACCCAGTTACAAAAACACCTTCAGTATTCTTGCGGCAATTTTAACTATATTATGCACAGTAGTCAACTTTGGTTTGATAACCATGCCGCTTGGTCACCATAAGAAGTCCAAATATCTAAACGATTGTACCATTAACAAATTTTCAGGTGATGGTAGAATACATTGAAGCACTAAACTGGACATATATGGCAATCATATATGATGATGATGCTTACGGAAGAGGTGGAAAGGACCAGCTCATCGCTATGACCAAAGGTCGTGATGTTTGTTTCCCTACATTTATACCCGTGGACACCTCTTATCAGCAGATAGTGAAACTTGAAACAGACATTAAAGATAACATCATTGGCAGAGATATACCAGTCAGTGGTATACTTGTGTTCGGGAGTTCAGTTTTAGCTGACCTTGTTCTCACTGCAACTGAAAATGTAATAGAAAAGAATCCCAATGTTTCGCGACCAGTATTTTTATTCTCGGAAGCTGGCGGATATATCCAAGGGCACCATACGAACATTTCTAAAGGTGCATTTGTATTAAGCCCACCGAGAAGAATCATCAGTGAGTTCCAGCAGGAGTGGGAAAACATTTTCACCGATAACGAAAAACTTTATCAAGAAATTAAGACGAATACATGGATCCGAGATGTTTACAGAGCCAAATTTAACTGCACACTAGCTTCAACGAAAGATCAGAATACATGTAGTCCAATTTCTGCATCTGATTTTGACGAACATATTCCAGAATCTGTTTACAACCAGTACGCAATCCAAGCCGCCATGATCATTGCTAAAGTTGTAGGGAATGTCTATTCCAGGAAATGCCCAGACAAGGGTGGCGCTTGTGCCACGTTTCTCAATAAACATGATACTCCAAGAAATGATTTCATTAGCGAACTAACTGAAACCACTGAAATAAATTTTGACAGTTTCAACAATTTTAGACAAAAGGAATTTCAGAACCCAGACCTAATTGTGAGTTTTGGCAATTCTTCAGAAGCCGTCCTCCCAAGTAATTTCCCTGTATATGAGGTCTACAGTCATCAGATATGTAATGGCGGATCAGACCCATCTTGTCTTGTCAAGGTAAGGTCAGTTGCAATATAGATACCAGTGAGCGCACACCATCAAATTAGATACGTGTATGTCCCTCATAAAAAGCTAGTTAAACACCCTAGTTAATGAAACAGCCATCAACTTTATATGAACTATCTTGTTTGGTTCCTTTACTTGCTGCTTAACACAGTTTCGATCAGATAACACTTCTATTTCGAGCTGTATAACAGATAATACTGATTAAAATAAAAGTTTACATTGATTGCAATTTAGGCAGTTTACTCATCTGCTTTTCTCCCTTATTTAAGAAGTACAGCAAAGTTCTGCTATTAAGACTCCCCGATATTCAGATAGCCATCAATATCAAGACCAGATAGTTCTGATATGTTTCAGTACCTGTCTATATTTCATTAATTTAGAGATGGCATAGTAATTCTATGAAGTTATGAGTTGCCTGTTTTCTTTCATATATAGATGTATTTCGCATCACTTGACGGTTCAGTAAGACATATAGTGTCTACTACTTATATGAAATGGTTTATAGTTTCATAAAATCGGATTTCTTGTTATAGGTAGCTGATTACAAGAAACCAGAGGTGTTGCAGGTTATATTCGAAGACATCAAGGACTATGGAGTGAATGGTGAGGAATATTCATGGCCGAATATCCGTAAAGCTCAGTGTCCAGATGGAAGCTTTTGTTCAAAATGTTTTGAAGAATATGTTGAAGATTCCGTTTTGTACATTGCTGGCGACATGTATATAGTTGGAATCACACCTGTTCATAACAAAGGCTCAACGCCTTTACAATGTGGTAATATAAAGAAAGGTGGCTTAGATGTTGTAGAAACAATTCGTTTTGCAGTAAAGGAAGCAAAAACAAAGCCTGTGGCCAACATTGGAATTATTATAATTGACAGTTGTAATGACCCACAAATCATTCAGGAAAAGATATTAACACTGCATAGGCTTGGTGTTTATATCAATGGAGAATATAAATTTGTCGGTGACAAAATTCTTGGTTATGTCGGTGGATGGTCAAGTGATGTCAGCAAAGCTGTTGCTGAAATCACATCGCGTTTGAAGTACCCTCAAATAAGTTATGCTTCAACAGCTACTGTTTTAAGTAGACGGTCTCAGTATCCATACTTTCTACGAGTGCCAAGCCCCGATGATAAACAGGCGGAAACAATCTTGAAGATTGTTCAAGAACTTGGCGGAAACTTTATCCAGATATTGTATAGCGCCTCAGAATATGGTGAAGGTGGTCGAGATATATTGTTAAACTTAATAGAATCTTCAGCGTTTGACTTTTGTGTTGCACAAACCTTGCCGGTTTCGACAAGCAGTGACAAGAGTGCTATTTTGACGAGTCTTAGGAAATTTCCACAAGCTAAAATTGTGGTTTTATTTCTTGGATCCTTTGAAATTGAGTATATGATTGGGACTTTCAACACACTGAATAAGAATGAATTTCTTTTCGTAAGTTCGGAAGGATGGGGTACAAGAATTGACGTGAATGAATACAACAATATGGTTGGTTCAATAACTGTAACATCGCAGCTGACCATAAATGAAAAACTAAAAGATCATATGAAAGATCTTAGGCCCGACAGCTCTAATGTGGACTCTTGGATTCGTCCTTATCTAGAAAATGAATTTGATTGCTACTTTGAGTGGAGCTACAACAAAACATCCAGTACACAATGCCAGTAAGTGAGACAAAAGCAGATGAAATTGTATATACATTTATAGTCACTTTTTCAACCCTTAACTGTGTGATTATTGAGTCTGCTTACAGTACCCGGTATATTTATACTAAATGCCCATAAAGAGTATGTCTCATTCGTTTGAGATATATGTTTTTCGATTTTTTTCGAATTAATCGGAAGATCGATGGTTTACAATATGTGCTTTTGCTTTGTGTAGCTTATGTCTACAGTAATAGTACTTCATTGATTGACGTTTGTTCATTTAAGGAATCTCCTGTCATAATTTACAAAGGTGCGTGCTTTTGGAAAAAGTTCATTTTATAAGTGTCGGTGGTAAATTTGTGTAACTCTCCCTGATGTAATCTGCTATAAAAAAAAGTTCTAACTTGCTCTCAAGTGTTTCTATCACCGGTTTCTGGGTCACATTTAGCTATATTCATAATCCTATTGTATAAAATGATATTTCGAGTATCGATCATTTTGTATCAATACAATTTGTAATGTATTTGATTTATACTTTTCGTTCATGTTTATCCTTTTCACACTTCAATATAATGGCATATTGCAAAAAGGCACATGTTATACAAGACATTGTCCAAAGAAAGTATCATGAGTAGCAATTAGTAGCAATGTTTTATACCTTTTACATCATACTGCAGTTTTGAAGCCCATAGAAACAATCAATTCATTTTATTTTATAGAGGACATGAGAGACTTGATGTCTACACAACCGACTTCAGACTGGATGTTTGGACACCGTTTGCTGAACGCGCCGTTACTGCTTTATTATACGGCACAGAGTCTGTTCTAAGAGACACATGTAATGGAAACACAGCAGTTATTTGTGACCAGTATAGAAATAGTACTCAACAGGTTAATATCACTATAATACAATTTACATGTCCATGCACTTATTTTGATAAGTTTGAACGTAAAGTGAACGTTATATTAATGATCAAAATGGTCGTACGCATTACAATGTGATCTATTAAGATGCTATAAACACAGTGGTTGCTTTGAAAAGTCCCAGTGGCCCAATTACAACTGGCTCTTATTTTACCAAGACAGATGTCTTACCGGTGGAAATGACCGCTATTTGTACCAAAAACATTCCTATTTTTGCTTTTTAAATTGATAAGTACATGTTAGAAATAAAGCGTTTGAACACGCCGTTACTGCTTTATTATCCGGCACCAAGTCTGTTCTAAGAGATATTCTTGATTTGAACCGCGTGCTCATGACAGAAATAATATTGCAAAAAATAAGAGAGGCTTTCTGGCAACTATTTTTCATGAAGAAACAACTTGAATACGAAAGATTGAATATGTCAACATTGTTTCAGAGTGAATAGAACATAGTGTTATCAGTATCCTATCAGTAAATTAATTTTACTGTATCAGTAAATTGTGATCCTTGGACTTTAAGCAGATATAATTTTTCGTTTTGCGAGCCTCGTTCCCGCTTGGAGATGGTTTATTCGATCTCAATTGCGTGCTCATGACAGAAACTATTAACATGTACTTCTTCACTTAAATGATATAGTCTACAAGTCTCACAAGTAAATTTGTGCGACATAGAAAACTTTTTGCAGACGCTCAGTATTTTTTTTTTATATAGGTCTATGACGCTATAAGGGAGGTTAAACTTCAAGGAACCAATGGCTTTGATACAAGGATATTCAACGATAATGGAGACGGGACTGCAGGATATCAGATATACGTTATTGCTCTCGATCGAAACGGGCAATACAAAAAGGTTTCAAATACTTGTTCTACAGTAAACTCCGTATATAAGGACGCCGGATATAGTGAAATTCCGGATTAAAGGAACAAGTTTTCAATTCTTCTTTATCTATTAATATGAAAGTGATATATGGGTTTAACAAGCTCCAGATATGAAGAACAAATTTAAGAGTTCCCAGGGTATTAATTGTGTACGGAGTTTACTGTATATTATATGTCAATCGGTGGACTATTTAATTGTTTACTTGTTGATGTATTTTAACAATAGATTTTTAAGGGTGTTGTATATTATTTTATATATTTGTTTGTGCTAACTTATACCGGTATGTATGCATTCTTATCCCGAGAGTGAGTCTAGCTGGCACAATTTACAACAATTTACCATGTCTCTAAGAGTAACAGAAATAATTGTCGTTTTAGGACTTGGAATGGATTGTTTTGGACAGATATCTGTGGCTACTCTAAGATTGCGGAATATAACTTGGTAGTTTTTTATCTACACTTTTTACTTTAACTGAAACTTGTCATAGATGTTGATCCCCATTTACTGTTTCAGTACTGTTCTTTGGTTCTAGGTTGGCGACAGCTCCTTAGGCGTTGATGATGACTCGATTGTTTTAACGTTCCAAACTGCATCGTTCAACAGTGTTAGGGGTACAGCTGTAAACTCATCTTGCTCTGAAAACATAGAAAAGTGCAGGAAGTGTTTTCCTTCAGTCCCGTAAGTGTGCCATTCTGCTGCTTTGCTAGCTGTGTCGAAATCACAGAAATGTCTCCGAGGATACTTAATCAAGCTGTAAAACATAAAGCCGATACATGCATGCATTTCTTGTATGCGAGTCTAGAGTAGATAAATTATGATTTAGGTCTATGTAATCTACATCTGAATGATTCTTACTCTCTTCCGCCACTTTTTAGTTTTACCGTATCTATAATAAGGCCTTTAAAGACAGAATATAGGTATTGGGTATTAGTACAGTAGTTGCTAAGCATTTATATTTAGTCAAATCGTTACTCATTCTACTCAAGTTGGCAGTTTTCAAGTACTTGAAGTACTATTCAGTCTGTACGAGACCTAGATCTATATCCTTTATGCAAAGTTTCATGCGGTACATAATTGATATTTCAGAGTTACAGAGACGACCAAGGCTTTACCGGTTGGTGTAATTGTCGTCTTAATCATCCTCGGTATCGTCTGCTGTGTTTTGGCGGGAATTTTACTCTTCATCTGTAATAGACACGGCTGCTGCCTTAAAATAGGTAATCAAGTGTACAGTAGTTTATAAGCTTGACATTTTCTCGTTTCTGATATTTTATAACCTTTTTAATGTTGTTTTAGTTTGATGGAGACTGCAGTGGCTACAACCCCGTCGCCTCCATCATTATCATTACATTCCTTATTTTATTTCAGAAAATGGCAGACCGAAGTTCACAAGTACATACTTAACACCAGTACATGATCAAGACAGAAGAGCGCACGGTGCTGATGGTAGAAACTCTCCGATCAAGGAGGGAAACTATGACAGTATTCCGGAATCAGACGTTGGCTCATACAATAGATCGCAAGCATCGTCATATTTTGGTAGGTCGCCGACAGCAGACGGAAGTGGCTCGAGTTCAGAGAGAACCACTAGCGGCGGAAGTCACGTAAGTGGGGCTGTGGGAAGGCAGGACAATAGATCAGCAGGACAGTTTCAGGGTGCCATGTCTGGAAGAGACAATGTTGCATTTGAAAATAATGGTGGCAGTGGCGGAGGTAGAGTAAATATAGGCGGACAGTCTAGTGCGTCGGGAAGCCGTCAGGGCAGCAGCAGTGGATTTGGGTCCAGTGTACAGGATGACAGTTACCTTACTGCAGAAAAAAGCCCAATAGCCCATAAATTTAAAAAACCTCCACCACCTGCTGGAATCGTTTATCAGGCAGATGGTAGTTATATAACTGCCACGGCAGAACCGGAAGTTAAGACAAGTGGGAGTCCTGGAGTAATTACACAGACTAACGTTAACTTGTCAGGTGATAGTGACAGAAGTCTTGGATATTTGCGAAGTGTGCAAACAAGCGAAAGTAACCAGCTATAGATTTTACTCGTGCAACTTCAAATAGACAACAGTTGATCCAGAAGTTCATATGACTACATTATGCCAATGTCAGGTTTCCAAGGAAATGTTTTAGGGCAATGATACATAGAATTACTATTGCATGTAAGGCTGTATGTTTAAGTTCCATTTAAATTCAAATATAATTATGCATGAACATTTTTGAATACAAACAAAAGAAAATGGTTGTAAGCAGTGTAGAGACAACTGGGTCGACTCACGTATACATGTATCAAGGGGAAGTCCGTCTAAAAAGTGTTACGTAAACATGTGTTTGTCAGAATCTCGGATCTAAATAATAGAATAGAAATCCTTTTAGTTTTATTGTTTGATCATGTTTGATGATAAATCAAATTGAATCATTCTGTCTGGCAATTCGCTTCCGTTGTTTTTTTTCTATCTTTTTCTGAAACTAGTAATAATAATAATGATGCTGATGGTGATGATGATGATGATGATGATAGAAACAATGCGGCCTTCTTTAAACCTAATCATCACCATAGCTTCAAAGGCGTCACAATTTTACTAAATTTTCGTTAGCTAAGAATTATCACCTTCCGTTAGCATTTCAATACTTTTGTAGCAGTCTTCATAATATTCTAAAATTCATGTACATTAAGTTAGCAGATGCATTTCATCTTTGATATGGTGGTATTGATGATATTGCAGTATTTCAGATATTAGAATAGATAGAATAAATAAGAGTCAAAGATAAAGTTAATTATGCTTGGAAAAAAACTCAAAGGACCCGATTATATAATATCTATACTGTACATGTACTCTCTCACAACCCATAGGACGTGCTCATTGCATAAATATGATAAGGAACACCATCGATGTTGGCGCGGGATGTACTTAATAATTGTATTTATTCTAACGTTTAAAATCAAAATAATTACCGGTAATTTTCTTGTCACAACATCAGTGGAAAACAATCATGTTGTAGTTGAACTACACGAAACGAAAATGCTTCCTCTTCGGCGTTTACCATTATTTCATAAAAAGCTTTTTTGCGTTAATTTCAACGAATGTCCATATGCACCAAAACTGTATGGTTTTAGTTGATATTTGATTATATCTTTTGTACTTTTTCATAGCATATATTTTTATGAGTTTTGATAGATATTTAGAGAGAGGTTCCGTAGCCATATTTTTACATTATCTCTATTCTTATTTTGTACAATTTTGATCTGATCAAGGTTATAAGACGTTTGATTGAGAGTAGTCTCAGATCTCAAGCATATGATTGGTCAGTTCGGGACATCAGCTCAGCTTTATGTTTGAAACTGATCTCAAAGAAAAGTTTTATAACTTAACGACTTTGTTTTGTTCAGTGTGTTGCTCAATATCTAGCTATTGTAGTTACCAGAAATTACATGTATAATTATTATATATATAAATGTATGTTACTGTATACCACGTTCTCGATAATTGTCTTCTGATATTTGTTTTATGTGAAATAAATTTCTATATTTTTAAGTTGCATTTTATCTTGTCGATATGTCAAACCTGCATATTGAGACGAGTTCATGAAGACTTTATCTTTGATGTCAAAATATCCTTGGAAACTCCAATATTCTTGCCACCTGCTGACATTTTATAGTGTTGTGTTGCTTAGATTTTTTGTTTCTCAAGTTTGCGTTATAGTACACGGATGCGGATATCTACCACATACATATGATATTCTATAAAAAGAAGAACGTTACTGTCTGTATGGCATATATTTTTACGAATTCCTCTTATGAAAATCGTCTGTACTTGTATGTATTAAACAATGAAGATTGTCTTCTAGAAACATTTAGTTTCACGGTACAAAAACCCATAATTATTCCATATGTATAAAAAAAATTTCGTTAATTGCCAGAGCCCTGGGCGTAACACATTTCAGAACGTTTCATCTATTCTATCTTTTAGACTCTTTTTGGTTTCATTAGATGAAGATAGAACGTTGCACTGTAAAATGCTTTTAAAATCAATAACTAAAATGACATATTTGTGTTTGCTTTTTAAAGTGCAATTATGCGCATTTTTTTCTGGTAAAAATCCAGCTGAAATAGGTGTGTGTACAAAAGGGTAGAGGAAATAAAAGCTTTTAATCCAATACATCAAACTCTTTCCGCTACCAGTATGAAATAATAACTTTCCAAATATTGATTTTCTTATTTTGACTGGAAGAGTCTTTAAAAAAACAACTGCATGCAGGAGTTGCTTCCCTTCCACTGCTGAAATATCTACCAACAACAACGACACAATCAACTATCATTTTATCAGTCCGATTTTTTTTTATTTCTAAAGCACCAACTTCTAATACTAATGCGGCATTATCATTAATTTAACCAAATTGCTTTTATAAAACTGTCACCAAAAATACACTATGTGCAGTAAGATGCGTATAATGTCACTTATTGATTATGCCGCATTAGTATTTGAAGTTGGTGCTTTAGAAATTAAAAAACTGAATCGGACTGATAAAATGAAAATTCGTTTTTTGCAGTGAGCTCCCTTGCGTTGTTGTTGTTGTTGGTAGAGATTTCGGGAGTGGAAGGGAAGCAACTCCTGCATGCAGTTGTTTTTTTTCTAAAAAGACTCTCCCAGTCAAAATAAGGAAAGTAATATTTGGAAAGTTATTATTTCGTACTGGTAGCGGGAAGAGATTGGTGTATTGGATTAAAAGTTATCATTGTACACACACCTATTTCAGCTGTATTTTTACTTGAACAAATGCGCATAATTCCACTTTAATGCTATACATTCTACATGTATATTGTAATGTTCGCAAAATTCGTTGTGTGTACTATGCTGTATAACCACATGGACTTGTTAGCCTAAATGGAACGAAATAAACATGTCTGTCTGTCTTGTCACTTCATTGGCGGTTGAAAAGTTACCAACTTCAGGGGAAATGCGAGCGACTGCGCCCGATAGCAAAACGTTAATATATCAATTCCGTTCTTAACGAAGTGTAGCTAAGAGGCAGTGACTTTTTGGGGTATAGGAAACAATCGATCTGATAATCAAGGGGCAACCGAGCACTAATTTTAGCCATGATTTTGTATTTGAAAAAAAGACATTTTGTGACGAGACCGCTAAAAGTGTCCCGAAACTGCGGCTTGTATAACTCAGCTCCAAATTCATGTAAAAAATATCGGATAACATGTATAAAGTTGTTACTTTTTACACGAGACGATTCTGCAAAATAAAACGCATGTCAGCTGTCAGCGAGAGTTTTGGGTAGTCGCACTGGCAGAACACCTTATAATGTAAGCTTTAGCACATCGAATACCCACGTTCCCATCTTTACGCTATGCTTCAGAGTGGTACGGATTGCGGAATATTTAACGGGGATGGCCTTAGCATAATTATGCCTAAATATAGCGCAGGAGCCGATGCTGTGTGTTCTACGACGTGGTTTTGTAATTAAAATAGCAGACATAAATAAGGGAGATGTGCAACACTACTGTATTTTGAAATGTCACCCATTACAGTACGTTTAATCATTCTGTAGCAAATAAAACTAACTGATAATTTATCATAGATCATTCATCAATATTACCCGAGCCGTTAGACCGGAAATTTTAAACGTTACGTATCGACGCAGATCAAAAACATCTATCGTTTACCAAAGTAAAGTTTCCAAAGTTACATCTAGATCTACATCTAGACATAATCTGACAAATAGGGGGTTGTTGTTTTGTTTTTTCTACAATCAAAGTTCAGTGATGCGCAAAAAAACGCCAATTTTTGTAACAATTTGACTTTTTTTTTAATTATGAAAAGTCTCCAAACTGCTGGTTATGTTCAACAAAATATACTACATCTTGTGAGCGCTCTCCCTACCCAGTTATCAAGAAGTCCCAAACAGGTTAACTATGCATATGCACCCGCTAAGCCTCTGCCAAACCCATGCCGATTCGGAGTTTGTACGAATTTACTTCAGTCGTTCACGAAAAAAGCTCCGTAATTTATTGAATCGCTCTCGAAATCTAATTCCAGATGTCATCAAACTCGCAAGGGAGAGGAAGCGAAATGTTCATCGCTGCTACCCATGTACAGGTGTATGTGGTATCGGTGTCTTTGTCCAAGGACAAACCTTGTGCTCTGGCTAGGATTCGAACCCGGAACCTGGCACTATGCTATCGAGGCCCACATGACTTGTTTAAGTACTCATTTTTCCCCATACCATCGTACGGCAGAATAAGTGCCAAGCGCTAAATCAGCAGTCGGTCGAAAATTATTAGGGATTAAGGGTTTACGGAGATCAACTACCGCTTGTTAGTACCTGGCATTGTTCGTAAACTCAACATTACTGATTATCGATTTTAGCTTATCCGAAGGTAGAGTCCTGCGGAATAGGATACCACCGTATATTGCAACCCTGACTGATCTTAAACCATTGAAGCAGATAGATGCCCAGCTCAACGGGTCGTACCGCATTTATACCTCGCCCGAGGGTGGTGGACCTAATAAGCACGTGTACAAAATGCCCAGCTCAGTTATTAATCATACACTACTTTACTCTCTTAACAATTTTAACAATCTCGCTTCTCTTAACAGAATTAACTATCTCGCAGTTACTTTAATTTTACTAGCATACACGTGCGAGTAGTATATATCTATCTATCTATCTATCTATCTAATACAGCCTTAACTGCCCTCTCTTGCATAACTGGCAGGTGCGCGCCAGCGCAAGAGTAAAATATCTAAATGACATAATGCGCATCTTACTGCACATAGTGTATTTTTGGTGACAGTTTTATAAAAGCAATTTTCGGTTGCTGTGCATTTAAATGTGTTAATTTATGATAATGCCGCATTATTTGAAGTTGGTGCTTTAGAAATAAAAAAATCGGACTAATAAAATAATAGGTCCTTTCTTCGCAGTGATCTTCCTTGTGTCGTTGTTGTTGTCGGTAGAGATTTCGGCACGGTAAGGGAAGCAACTCCTGCATGCTGCATGCAGGTGTTCTTTTAAAAATTGCCCCGGTCAAAATAGGGAAAGTAATATTTGGAAAGTTATTATTTCATACCGGAAGAGTTTGAGTTAAAAGCTATTACTTCCTCTACCCTTTTTTACACACACCTATTTCAGCTGGATTTTCCGAGCACTTTTTAATTCCACTTTAAAGAAGTGAAATAGGCTTCACAGTAAAAAAGTGAGAACGGAATAAAAGTATGACAGTGTTATTGCCAAGTTGGAAAATATTTATAGGATAAAAGCGGCTCAAACATATGTTCTGTTAACTCAGGGGCGGTTGGAGATCCAAGAGAGGTTTAGACTGTTCTGAAATCTGTAAAACAGAAGTTGTAGGTAGGCTGTTCCAGATTGCCACGGTGTAGAGGGAGAAGGGGGGAGAGAACACTCGTAAGTAACTGACAGAAGCCGAAATTACACGAGGCATCATCACCGGTCTCTCAAGATAATTATGATGGAACAGGAACAACAACAAGCCTGTTTACAATATCATAAACCATGATAAGTCGCGATAAGTATGTCTTGAAGTGTCCGTCAATGTCCTCCTGCACATGGGTGACACTGTCATAATATGAGTAGTTTTTTTTTTACCCAACAGATTGCTCTTCGTTGAACTTTTTTTAATTGAGCTATATTTGTCTGTGTATGAGGGCTGCAGACAGATAAAGCATACTCTACCTGTGGTTTTCTTAAGGTCTTGTTGGCAACTTCTCTTATTGTCTGGTTCTTTCAGCGAAGGAAACCAAGAGTTTTATTAGCAGTAGATGTTATCTGCACAATGTGTTTGTTACAGGAAAGATCTTCTGGTATATTTACACCAAGATAATTTGCACTATCAACAGTTTCTAGAGTTTGTCCATGTAATCTTTAATTTAAGGACTTTTTTGCTTTCTTTTAGTTATATTAAAGACAACATATTTATTGGGATTTACTGGGTTCGGTAGATTAGTGAAATTATTGCCTAAAGTTTTATAGAACCTTCAGTGCTTTGATTTACTAGAAAAGAGTAAAACTCTTTCTGTTGTTTATAGCCCCGGCCGATCATAGCCGGTGCAAGTTGAAGACAGATGCAGATACAAAGGAATCCGAGTACCAGAGACCCCAGCGCGGTTCTTTTATATGCCCGATGCACCGATACACGCGACAGTACCTCTGGGTTTCTTAACCATTTCATCTCTTCTGACACGGGAATTCGGATTAGTAACTCTTGTACTGTATTTGGCTCTATATATTTTAGTTGTCTCCCTTTACATACCATATGTATAATTTGTTTTCATCTGTATTAATCCGCACCTTAATGCAAGACTGCACGTTATATGCTTTGGACTGTCCGGTATTTCGCTTTAAATGGTGTTTAGATGCATAAGATTTGGCAATTTGATTATGAAAATCGTCAATTGAGAAGGAAATTCTACGTGATCACGGAATATTCTATCACTCTGGATTATTTTCTATCTCGTAAGAAAACGCAAACGTTTCTTATAAATAGGTACACACCCGCTGTGTTGGCGTTAGTTGTCATTCACCGGCAACAAGGAAAGGTCACGTATATTAACATGCAAAATAGCTTTATTCCAAAGTTTTATAAAGTCATAGTAGTTTCCAAAATCGACCAAAAACATGGAGGAAGTGATGATGGTAGCGGATTATTCACAGGATGACCACAAAATGAAATTCAATGATAAGGAAAACAATAGAGCTGACACCCCTCTCTTGGACCAGTCCAAATGTAAACAAGACGACGACAACAAAAAAGCCTTGCGAGATGCAGAAAATGGTATGTCATTTACCAAAATTATTACAGTTAATTTAGTTATAAGTATATTATAGCAGTTATAAGGTTGCCGATTTTGCAATATGCTTTCTACATATTTTATCGTCTATCGGCCGGGGATGCGGAAGCGCCCTTCTCGTGCAGCATCCGGACTCGCTGCAACATTAATGAATATGTCAACGGTACAGACTCAAAGCACGGACATTTGACCGTATGAAAAGTCTATTGATGATTTATTTTTGGAAAAACCAATACTATATTTACTTGCCAATCATTAACACTTATTGACAGTCTGAGCATATCCCTATCTTAGTCTCAATAATAAGACTTCTAACGCAGACCCATTTTACATACGGACATTTTATAGTTATCTGCGCTTTTTCTGAGGCTGAATAGCGCCTAGCAAAAATTATAACGATATTCACCCGTTGAGTACAATTATTTGGACTAACCCAATCTCGCGATAAATACCCCGAATGAGCTAAAAAGCCTGATTGGGCTAAAACGAAAACAACATTGTAGAAAAGTACAAGATTTTTTAATAACTTTCTTTCAAAGTGCAAGTTAAAACTTTTCACAGAATATTTTTTTTGTGTATGCTAATTTATTTTAGCTTGATTGTAAATAAAGCTTGTAGCTTTTCGAGTCACTCTCGAGTCCGCTTCCTAGGAAAACCAGTACTGTTGTCATATGAAGAGGTATGGTCGTGACCCCAGTGGGGCTCAAATCTGCAACCTCCGGGATGAGAGGCAGACACCTTGACCTTTATACCACCGCTCCCCTTTACCATAGAATATTTACCTGATCTACGCTGGTATCCTTCATGTCAACTGGACGTTCATTTATCCGGACAGTTTCGATTTGCACTGATTAAACAGTTATACTTTGATCAAACATGTAATGAAGCAACACAGATCATTAAGACGTGGGCTTTTTCTGGCTCTTTTGGGATAAGGCCTCTGGCCCTAATTGGGAAAACACGCAGTGTTGTTCTGATCAAATTTGGAATTTATGTACGAGTTGAAGTTTAATATCTAATGCCATGAGGCCAAAAAATTAGCTGTGTTTTGGGCAACGGTCCCAAAAATTCTACGTAGGATAGGGGCAAAGTTTTTGTTTCTTTTTTTTTAATTGAGAAAAATTCTATAGGTTGGAAAAAAAACAATTATGTTTAGGGCAATGGTCCCAAGAATGCTAGATAGTGAAGGGATAGATTAAAAAAAATATTTATTTTTTTTGGAATTGGGAAAAATGAAGATTATTTTCGATTGGGAACGGGGTCAATATTCGGCCCCTGGTGATAGGGAGGAAAAGCCCCCTTTCCGTGTCTGTGACAATGTAGTCAACTTGTCACTTGGGTGAACAACATTAATAAATTTGATAAATATGTACCGCACTTGCCTTATGTTTTGATTGCAGATGGCCATTGTCTTAATATATTACTGCACATGCGCACCTGCGCTATTGTACAGCGATATTAACATTCCATTTCAACATTAGTTTCAATAAACTTTTGACAGTTGGGAATGCAAATCATAAAGTACTGAAATCTTAAAAATTAGATCGTTTTCTTTAAATTCATACTGAAAGCATTAAATGACACATTTAGTACATTAAGACCTAAATCAATGCAACAATGACGGACCTCGGTTCAGGATTAATGCTATAAATAGTTACCAGTTGGCTATTCCGGGAATGCCACATGTTTACTTTTAGCTGTACAGAGCATTATGTGAGAAAATCTGACAACCAGAAAGAAAAAAATCTGATGAAATAACAGAATTTTGATTGAAGGGACATTGCATATTTAGAAGACATTTCACTGGTTATGTTATTACTCGAGTTCAACTACAAAACATATTTTATGACCTCCACAAAGCATACGGACAGCTGAGACGGAAATTCATTGTATGAACATTTCGAGGTTTCTATCTGCAATATTGACAGAAATATTTAGATTAAGGTCCCGTTTCTGTCCGATTAATTAAAAGAAATCAGTACAGACCTGATAAAAACATTTCTTTCTGGATTTTCAGTTGGTAAAATAGAATCGAAATTTCACCAATAAGATATTGACAAGAAATTTGCTTATTCTTATATTGCTTACAAGAATATAAACTTACACTGAAAAAATAACATGAATTGATCTTTTTAAGTTATTTAAAGGTCCAAACCAACACCAAATCAAATTTTCTTTTAACATGTGTTTAAATCTGGGATTGTAACTGGCGTCTTCTCAGAAGGAAAAATATGACATACTGCATCGAATGTGACAATATTGTGATAAAAAATTGAGTTTAACAAAAGAATAAATTTATGAATTTATTTTGCCTTTTCAAAAATGAAAGTATGTTTCCAGTTTTCAAATATCTTTGTAATTGCCCAGAAGACTCCATTAAAGATGCTGTAAGTAGATAGTACATGAATAAGCATGCCTATTTTGAATTATAATTTAAGAACTTTACTTCCAATGATGTGCAAAGTGTATCTCTGAGTGTTTACATCAAGCAATAAAGCGAAAGTAGGACAAAGGACCACCCAGGTCAATCTAAGGAAATACAAAAACATTCACTTGTTTCCCTGCAGCAGTATTTCAAATAGGGAAATCCTCCGCGGCTATCGTACAGTTTTAAAAACAATTTTTAAACTGTATTTCCCTGTTACAATTCTAGATTTAAAAGAAAATTCGATTTGGTGTTAGAAATGGACCTTTAAAAAAATGTACTTTTCGATTGTTTATAAATGTTTTAGCCCAATCAGGCTATTTTAGCTCATTTGGGGTATTTACCCTGATCAGGAGATATGCTCAGTCTGCTTAAGGAGCTACTGCATTCTTCTTAATAAAAATAAAGATTGTACTGTATAGGTTGGAGCAAAGACCTATAAACTACTGTTATAATAGATCTTTGTTTGGAGTCCTACATCCGGACACTATTTAAACATATTTTATGATAACGCTGGTAATTTTTGTATCTAGCAAACGAAATTCTAACAGAATAAGTTCCGTTCTTCTCCCAAAACAGAACTGTTACTACCATGTCCGGACAGCTTGTTTTATAAAAATTTATAGATTTAATTTTGTGTGATGTTAGCTTTTAAATTGTGTTAACAAAAAATCACGCATTTACGCAAGTGTCTG
This sequence comes from Saxidomus gigantea, assembly GCA_032359765.1. NCBI lineage: Eukaryota > Metazoa > Mollusca > Bivalvia > Venerida > Veneridae > Saxidomus > Saxidomus gigantea. The sequence goes on from JAUMHA010388879.1 coordinate 21,058, forward strand.
GTTTGATGGTCATCTGTGTTTGGTGGTCTTGAACCAGTAGAGTAAGTGGTGAGGGCCCAGGGCTTTTCACCCAAAATTGTGAAGACTCCCTAGCCTATACATTTGTGAAAAATAAATGCGCTGGGACCCAAATTGTGAAAAAAAATAGAGCATTATCATTTGCCAATTGTGAAATTTAAGTTGTGTTACTATTTTACAAAATGTATGATTTAAAGGCATCAGATTTAAAAAAAAAAAGGAATTGCTACATTTGCATAATGGTGCTCAAACAGCTGACATGTTGAAAATATTTTACTTTTTTTCAGACGAGAACAAGAATTTGCAGGACACAAATGGTGAGAGTCCAAGCGATTCTGAAAGCAATCAAGATGTGCGAAGGAAGAAAAAGCATAGACGACGCAACAAGGGAGGGAAAAATCATAGAAGATGGAAGCCGTATGATAAAATGAGTTGGACTGAAAAGCAGGAGCTTGAAGAGAAAGAAACAAGAAGAGCAACACAGAAGAGAGAGGAAGCATTTGCCTCAGGCCATCCAGTGGCACCTTATAACACAACACAGTTCCTAATGGATGATCATGAAGCAATTTCTCCAGATCTCCATAGACATAATTCAAAAGATTCTAATCAGTCTAACGACTCCGAATCATCTTCTGAATTTTATGATGATGAAGAGAATGATGGATTTCAAGAGAAGAATTTTATGGACACCTTTAATGATATTCGTATGCAAGAACTTATGAACAAAAGCAAGGAAGACTTGGTGCGTGACTATTTTGAAATGGAATCAAAATTAGAGAGGTTTGAGGAAAAAAGAAAGGGAGAAGAATCAAGTTCAGAGTCGGAAGGAGACATTGGCCATGAGGAATATGTTCGTCTCAAGGAAGAAAATGAAAAACTAAAGAGAGAAAACAAGAATTTATTATCTCGGTTAGACAGTGTTAAGTCGTAGTATAAAAAAAGATGCACAATCTCAAATGTCTGTGTTAATTTTTTCCTTGATATTAGGTATGCAGGCTTTATTGTTCTATTGAATGTTGCAATGAAGTAAATAAATGGCAGACATTTTATGTCAACATAGATTTATTTTGAGAAAATATTTAAGAGATTGATACATTGAAGGCAATGAATAGATATATTTCTTTTTACGCTAGTGTGTAGTTCTAAGTACTTACAGACCCTACCTTATCAACACTTAAAGAAACTCTTTAGGGAGAAACCATGGTTTGTGTTTGTTGAGGAAAACAGCAGCTTTCAGCTGCTTTGCTGATTTGTAGCATTATTAGGGCATTATCCCTTTTTTGTTTAATTTAGCATTTCAGTGTAAGGATGTCTGTTTAAAAAAAGTACAAAAGCACTTTGCTTAAAACACAACATTTGGGAGTATTGCATGAATAAGAAGTAATTTGCTGTAATTTTATATATATATATATGTAATTTTAGTGCAAAAGACTACAGGAATAAAGGCCTGTGAAAATAAAGTATACGATGCAGTGTAATTAATTACTATGTACAACAGTACTGATTAGTTTATACAAATTCATTTTAGCTTGAGTATGAAGAAAGTTTAAAGCTTATCAAGTCACTCGTGAGTCTGATTACTTGAAAAACCAGTACTGGTATCATATGAGGAGGTGACCCTAATGTGGCTCGAACCCGCAACCTCTGGGGTGAGTGGCAGTCACCTTATTAATATCTACGCCATCACTCCCCTAACAGTACTGATTGCATATTGAATATGATATTCTAACAGTATGTTGCTAGGTATGGGAGATGTAGTACAACGAAAAATTCTGAATTTTTCAATTGAAAAAGGGAAAAACAGGCCTGATTATATTTCTATTGATCTACATATTATATGTAGCTGTGGATAACAGTATCATTATAGGCTAAACATTTACCTATATATGCTTGCACATGTACATTATGTATAAATTATGTGTAGTTTAATACATGAAAATTACTCAATTTACTGTGAAAATGGGAAGACATGTAATAATAACTATGTCTTCTTTCATATGATTTTAGTTTGACATTACTGAAGTGTGATTGAACTGATAAAATGCACTCTATGCAATGGAATAGTATTGTGTGGTATAATTTCTTAGAATTTTAGGTCAAGATATATGCCCAATCCCACTTCTACTCCATATATTACACATGAATGATCAATGAACATGTATGCTGTAATACAGATAGAGGCATTATTATACCCCCTTCAAAGAAGCAGGGAAATATTGCTTTGCACATCGGTCATTCGGTCTGTAAAGAATGGTTTCCTGGACAATAACTTTAGAACGCTTTGGCATACAATCCTCAAACTTGGTCTGTAGGTCAGTCATCACAAGCAGATGACCCCTATTGATTTGGAGATCGGTGGGTCAAGGTCACAAGGACCAAGAATCGTAAAACGGTTTGCGAACAATAACTAGAGAACCCAACAGCCTAGCATCTTGCACCTTGGTGTGGAGATTGGTCATGACCAGCAGATGGCCCATTTTTGATTTTTAGGTCAACGAGTCAAAGGTCAAGGTCACAGTGACCAGGAATAGTAAACCAGTTTCCCTACCATAACTTGAAACTTGGTGTGGAGGTTGGTCGTGACCAGCAGATGGCCCTTAAATATTTTTAGGCCAAAGGTCAAGGTCACAGTGACCCAGACTTGTAAAACAATTTCTGGACGAGAACTTGTAAGCCTAGCATCTTAAAACATGGTGTGGAGGTTGGTCGTGACCAGCAGATGACCCCTAAATATTGAAAGGTCAGAAGGTCAAGGCCACTGAGACATTTTTTTTCATCCCACATGTATTGCGTTTTCAACATTACTGATTGCATCAAAGGGGGCATACATGTTTTACAAACAGCTCTTGTTTATTTTGAATGTTATTGATAATGTAAACCATGTTTGATGAAGTAAAACAACATTTGTGAAATGTTGGTGTTCTAATTGCGTTATTGTGATGCATTTTTTTAAACAGCCTATAAATGAATTCTTCCTTGTTTTTACATACTTTGTTCTGATCTTACAATGTTGATAAAAATGACTCCTGGATGTATATCACTGTTAAGTCTCTGTGGGGCATAAAACATGTCGGGTCTCTTGTAACCTGCTTAAAACAGATTGGTCTGTTTGAAGAGAAGTTTGCTTTTTTTAAAATTTTCAATGTAAACTTGTTATTTGATGGGTACCCATAACAGAATTCAGCAATTACTAGCTGACTGAGGTAATATTTATGGAACAAATCAATAAAAAAAAATTGAACCCAGATAATGACAAATTCCATAAAAATAGAAACTTCAAGGTCATAAAAAATATGGGTTGGGGGTATAAATTGAGGGTAGTTTGGGTTATAGTAAACAGTCTTTTAAGGTTAGACATGC
>JAUMHA010388880.1:0-11952 GCA_032359765.1 Saxidomus gigantea
AAAGAAGCAACGCCGACGCCGACGCACAAGTGACTGTAATAGCTCTCCATATTCTCCGAATAGTCGAGCTAAAAATGTCATTCATATTATTTAAGAAATACTAAATTGTATCGTTGAATAAAATATAGTCAGGAATTTGGATGCATAGTAATTAAATCACGAGTGCGTAGCACAAGTGATTTAAATTTTCGCATCTAAATGACTTTTTTTATTCAACGATAAAATATAGGGAACAATTTATTATTTCGATTCTTACACGTTCACTTCTTTTAAAACAATCCCGAACAATCCCGAACTTAATTGAACGCGTAGAAGAACATCACTGTAACCTTAAAACGCGAGAAACGATTGGACGCGCTTGTTTACATTCGTCATGTCGTTACGTCATTTACGGCACGTCGTCCTTGGAAAAACGTGCTGTTTTTATCGTAAAATAAAATACAGGCTTTTCCCTAAATGATTATATAGGAAAAGCAGCCGCTTGTGTTAGAATAAAAGTTAAGTATTTCAAACACTGTAGAAGAAGATTTTGAAAGGTTTTCCTATATATGTAAAACGAGCGACCCCCTAGGCGGGGCAAATATTGACTATAGTGGTTTTAAAAAAACAATATTGGTAAAGGTTTTCCTATAACAAGTCAGCCCCTAGGTGGGCCATTATTGACCCAAGGGGCATAATTTGAAAAGTCTTGGTAGATGTCTACTAAACAATTCTTACAAAGTTTATCCTATAGAAACCTATGTAAAACCAAGTGACACCCCGGGCGTCCTGATTTGAGCAATTTTGGTAGAGATCGCTAGGCAATGCTACATGCAAAATATTTAAGCTTTAGGCCTAGTGGTTTCTGAGAAGAAGATTTTTTTTTAATTTGCCTATTTGCTGCCAAAGCAACCCGACTTCTGTATGGAATAGAATTCTTTGAACAAATTTGTTAGAGTTTCATGCAAGAGACGTCCCTGCCAAGCTTCATCAACATTGGCCAGATATTTCACAGGAGACGGACGATGGACAAGCATCCATCATTATAGTTCACACTGGCAAAGCCAGGTGAGCAAAATCAGAAACTCACAGGATTGACCGATTGCTTTGTAGCTTCGTCTGTTATCCAGCTGCTGATCATGTAATCATGCGGCTTCACAAAACTTTCGAAAACATAACAGAGATGTTTTATATAATTTAGTTTCTGATTACCCAAAAATTTGGCAGATTCGCCCTTCACTTTGTAAATTCTAGTTTATGTTCATGTACTTTTCGTGCATACTGATTCAAACACAAACAATTTCTAACCACCATTTTTCACATAATAAGAAAGATAAACCGGTATTTTATGCAAAATAAGAAAGCTCTGCTCTCCAACCCTTGTCTTTACTATGTTGTCCATGTTTTAGTTTCAATTCCTCTTGTATCTAAATACATTTTCCGTCCTGTTACTATTGTCCATTTGTTCATTACCGGGTTTATTTCGCCACTTAATCTGGACATCGGTAATGGGTAACTGGTGGGTACGCATCACATGTTGCCATGTTGCTTATGGTGGTTTTATAGAACCCACCTATGTGATGAGCTTTGATTTTATGATTTGTGTTAGGTCAATAGTTGTTTCCCCTTTAATATCAAATGTTCGTCATTTAAAATAAAATGGCATTTCCACAATACAGTATTTGTAGTTTTATATTAAGAAGGCTCTCACATATGAACTTCACTTCGGAAGTGTAAACATTGGTCCGTTTGTAATGAATGTTTAAAATTGAAGGAAAGATTCAAAACTCTTATGTCAGGGGAAACGATTCAGTGTTTTATTACAATACCAAAACCGTGTAAATGTTTGCAAGCCTCCTTCATTACAGATAATTTACATACCACTTGGTCGCATATTAGATAATAGAAAAACAATAGTAATAAACTAAACAACATGGTAATTACGTTTTATCTATTGTTACTGGCTGTAAGTGGTCAGTCAAAATATCATTATAGCGTGCAGGAATAAATATGTCCAGATTCTGTAGAATATGTTATATTGAAACCACGTTGATTCATGAAATAGATTTTGTCAAAATTGATTGAAACAATTTTATATGGAAAGAAATTCAGACATATAGATAACTACCATGTCAGGGTAAAGATACGGCATTCATTTCAGTGTAAGATGAATTTTAAATTGCAAATGTTAAGTTACTAAAAGCCTGTAACTGCAATTGTTTCGTCTTCAAATTTAATACTTAAATGATCTATAAAACAAATCAAAGCTTTGAGATTGTAAATGGGACGATACATGTAGTTGGACCAATGCTTTCCCTGCATGCGTTTTATGGGCGTTTCTTTGTGAAATGCATGATCACAAATGTAAACAACATCAAACCTGGAGAAAACGTTTACTTTAAATTTCTATTAAATTCACACGGAAGACTTAAATTGATTCTAAAAATTCGTAGATTCATGGTCTTCTGGTATGCGAGTATTGTATTATTCATACTTTTCTCTTTAATAGATTCAGCGGGTAAGATGAAAATGCGCATGGACCATTTGTACTACAGGCTGATTTAATAAGATATTTATTTAGTACACACGGTTTATGCTGCTTAACCTTTATTTACACTATCAATCGAAATTGAGTTGTCTGTTACGATCAGCAAAGAGAAGTCTTTAACAATTGAACGCGACACTCTGTGCTCTCATTATACTCTGGCGTACTGAGATGGCCTCTGTTACACACATTTGTACATGTGGCATCTAACAAATTGTTTACAGCTCATTATAAATTACTGATAATACTGGACATTTTGGAACAAATTTAATTAAATATTTCTTGTAATTTGATACATTATTCATATCCTTGTTGAATGCTTCATTGTTATTGTTAAAGTGACATTATGCGCATTTTACTGCACATAGTGTATTTTGGTGACAGTTTTATAAAAGCAATTTTCGGTTGCTGTGCATTTAAATGTGTTAAATTAATGATAATGCCGCATTAGTATTTTAAGCTGGTGCTTTAGAAATAAAACAAAATCGGACTAACAAAATAATACTTCCTTCCTTAGCAGTGATCTCCCTTGTTTTGTTGTTGGTGTTGATAGAGAGTTCGGCAGTGGAAGGGAAGCAACTCCTGCATGCAGTTGTTGTTTTTTAAAAAGGCTGCCCAGGTCAAAATAGGAAAAGTAATATTTGGAAAGTTATTATTTCGTAATGATAGTAGGAAGAATTTGTTGTATTGGGTTAAAAGCTATTATTTTCTCTTCCCTATTTTACACACACCTATTTCAGCTGGATTTTTACTTGAAACAAATGAGCATAATTCCACTTTAAGTAAGTATGTACTAGAGTTGAATACCTTAGATAACTGCACAATCGTAAACATAACATTGTCCCTAGAACGATAAGTATATTTCATCAATAGTTTGTTACAAAACTCAAAGAGTAATAAGCAATCAATATCTCTCTACAATTTCAAGCTATTTAATGAGCTTTTATATTTTCTGAATATAATACAAACATACATGTACATTTGTAAAAACCTTCTAAGTATTATTTGTATCAGATTATTATTTTTTCACATTATGCAAATGCAGCATTTAGGGACACATAACTGTAGACATTATGCTTATGGAGTACAATTAACACAGTTTTCTTGTTACATTTGCCGATAAATAGTAGTGCATCGTTTACTCAAAAACTTTTATAATTCCTCGCGATTGGCCAACTTATTCCGAAAAGTACAGTAATGTATTACAAGGTTAAACAAGAAAGTACATCAACTGGCTTAGTTAACCAGAAATAGTTCCAACATACAGTTAAATCCTTTTCTTGACAATCACTTTGAATGGCTTTGCTGAAAGAAAAAAGCTCGTTCCCGTAGGCTCTATATCGGCACATCTTCCAGATTCCATTGTCCATTTATAACGCTGCATCAAACTTGCAAAAATCAAGTGAAGCTCCGGTTTAGCCACGAACTCACCCAGACAAACTCTCTTCCCAGCTGAAAAAGGCAGCCAGTTTTTTGGCTTGGGTCCAAGTTTTCCACTTTCATCTAAGTATCTTTCCGGGATAAATCGGTCAACCTCATCCCAAGCCTCTGAATCATGATGAAGTGCCCACTGATTAATCACTACCGGTGTTCCTTTTGGGATTCTGTAACCAGCTAAACAAAACAGAAATGAAGAATGCAAATTGTCTTAGTCAATGTTACACCGAATGGGTAGAATATGAATAAAATGCATCTACATGTATCTAGATTCAAGCTGGCCCTGAGTCTATACTTATTTAAAACCCTCATTTTGGCGATAGTTCAAACTTGTTTCGTGTTTCAGTATATTTTACATCATTTTGTCGCTGTTGCCTGTTTGGCTCAGGATCACAGGTTTCACGGGTAAGTCCCTATTATGGCTTGATGGTCATACCCTCTTGAAATGTCACCTCTCTCTCTCTCTCTCTCTCTTCTCTCTCTCTTCTCTCTCTCTCTCTCTCAAGACTATGTTTTAAAGCTACGCAGTTCATAAAACTTACTTTTAGTTGTGTTTTAACTAAGCTTTCTCTGGGTCTTAAAAGTTCTGTACAGTATTTATTTTCGTGTTCAAACTTTGTGAATCTTACCAAATTAAACCTTACCAATTTCGGTGTCGCAAGCAGACATGTGAATGACACCGGTAGGTAACATGGATGCCAAACGCATACTTTCATGTAAAACAGCTTCTGTGTAACCTAGATTTTTCCGATCGTCATTTCCTGGTAGTCTGTCCTTACCTTTATAAAAAGTAACAGAACGTTTAAAACTACTGTAAACAAATGATATTTTCCCTCACAGAAAGATACCTTTTTTATCTTTTAATATCATTTGTTTACAGTGTTTAATCTTTCTGGAAGTTACATTAATTAAGTCGCATAATTCACAACATTTTATTACGTCTCTCTTATTGGTGTTGACAGTACGCGTAAGATATTTGATTCATCCCTGGTAGTATACACTGTGTGATGTAAACAAACATTGTTTTGTTTTACATGTTGGTGAAATGTTTTGTTGTGTAAAACTTAAAATCCCCCATATTATTAAGCAGCCATGTAGCTCTAAACTTAATACAAGACTTTTATCTCGTTTAATGCAGTATAACCTTTACACAACAGTTATCTTTTTATTGTTACATTTTGACTGTTTTTGTAACTAACTGTCTCAAAGAGTTCTTTCAAATATTCCTGAGGAAAAATAAATATTTGCAATCTTGTTTCAGGAGATTTAATATTCTGGTTCCAATGGATTTTATTTAGCTAAACGGCATTTGCCCTTTATGATATTTGTTTTCATTCGGCCCAAGTGTCAGTATTAGTAAGTGGGTTATTTGCACATGCGCACAAAGGTCTACAGGGTCTGGCTCTGTCAATATGTGATATCAGAAAATTATGACAAAAAGACAGGGAACATTTTAAAATTTTAGACATTTTCATTGGACAAACATGTAGGGCAAACATTAAGTTTAAATAAAGATAAACAACTAGACATTTATACCATTACCCGGACTGGGAAACAACTAACCTCAACAAAACGATGACGACGCATGTGTTCTTATAACAAATGTAAACCAATTCGTCAATGATACTTATTGTAAGGTAGCGTGGGTCGGTTATTTTATTGGCGCTTTCGAATTCAAAGCAAGATACAAAATGTAATGAGGTATAAGAAGTTAACGCTTTGAATATGTTTCTTAAAGGTGTGACATGCATCACTATGCTTATAAATGTAGGTCGTTTCTTCATTTTGTCAAAACAAAACAAAAAACAAAAATATGGCATTATAACGAGATATTATACCGATATATGCTGAAAAATGTATTGTCAAAGCGAAGCAGAACACAGCATACGCTTGCTTCTACTATAATATTAAATTATAAATTTATGTAGACGTAGAACTTTGATAATCCACACCATACATGGTATGGGTATTATAAACGAGAAATTACCGGTCTCACAAAGGAGAAAACAAAAACGTTTAACGTCATGAACACAGAGAATCTCTTTCCAACATTGACATAGATTTTATGAAATGTGAGGGTATTGAATAATAATGTATTGCTACTTCTACACTATATCTTACCTACAACATTGTCAATTTCTTGTTGAACCTTTTCCTGTATATCCGGGAAGGCAACCATGTGAAGTAGCGCATACGTTAGAGTACCTTTTGATGTATCTAAGCCAGCTGTAATCAGAAAAGTCTATGAATTTGACCTGATTAATTGAATATAAGTGAACGTTTTAAGAAATCATTGCCGCCTGTACCAATTTAAAAGGACAAAAACACAGTAAATATTATGCGTTCAACAATAAAGCATTTAGTATGTTAACATTGTTTAACGTAAGTGTCCACGATCAATGAAAGGGTACAGATGACGTAAGTGTACATGGAACAATATAAACTGAAAACTAATTAGAGTAATGTTTGTTAATGTAATACTTGGTTACAAATTTACATTCAAAATGTGTCGCTGAAAACATACCTGTAAATATATCTGTAATTGTCTGAACAAGGTGATCCTCCGTCAGGCCATTAAGCGCTTCTTTGCCCTCTTCCTCTTCCGCTTCTAGTCTTGCAAGCAACAAGTTATCAGTGAAATGGCGGGTATTATCTAAAGTTGAATGAAATAAGCAATTACTGACATTAAGAATACTAACAATACATTGTACATGTATATGAATAATTTACGTTTGGTTACATCTATACTTTTTGAAATTTTATACTGTATTTCGAGTTTCTTAAAAATGTAACAACTGTGTCTATTTATCAAACAAAGGAACTTATTTGAAGGGGTGAATAATATTACCTCTGTCAAATGTTTCTTTTGCATGAGTAAGCTTCGGTCTCACAAAGTCTTCACAAATTTTATGAGTGATGTCTTCCAGTATTCTAAATTGCCGAGTCTTATAGACGTACTTCAGCCCAGGAATTGCATCTTCCAAAGTACCAATTCCGAAAACTTCAACAAATTCGTCATCTAGTTTCAAAATCTTTCTCAATTCTTCATCATTAAACTTGAATCTGATTAGAAATAAAATGAATATTAAAGTCGCAGTTGGCATTTATCGCACATTACGGCTGCAGCCACTCAAGAACATGTTGCACTCAATAATTTCCAGAAAGTCTTGAAAGAGACATTTCTTGGCATGATAGTAAAATACTTTGAAAGTATGTTTCAAATTAAATATGTGTATGTTCGTCAGTGAAAGCCATCTATAGACTGCGCAAATTCATTGTCGCAACTAGTATACTTACGTTGAAGAATTCTTTATGTTACCATGTTTGTTTCGAATAGCAATCATATAAATTACCACAAAAATGAGACAGTTATAATTAACAATAGTCAATGCGTACTCACTTGCCACCAAAGCATAATCCAGTCACAATATTCGCCACAATAAAGTTGATGTAATCAGCTGGGTCGAAAGGAGCTGATACTTTCTCTATTTCAACAAAGGCTGTCTCTACAGCATCATGTACTCGTTTTTGTAAAGCGTCACCTTGCATGTAGTTCCTAATATCAAAGTTTTACAATAGAGGTTATATAGATACACGCTGGAAGAACTGTTCACTATAATTAACTATAAACATACCTACGACTTATTTGCAAAACTATGTATTTAATCCATGGGTCAATGATGTGCAAGGTGATATGTTACTTCAAACTATATGCTAATCGCAAACTATCAGCTGAGCAATAAGTAGTCCCTTTTTGCTGTAGAGCTATATAACATGGTGCTTATTTTATCTCTGAATTTACTAGAATAATTGAGATAATTAAACATCTTGTTGACATTTATATAGAATGCTAGAAAACTTCGAAATCTTATAGTATTTTCGTCTACTTATCGTAAATGAGATGTAACAGTCTTATATTTTCGAGAATAAGTACAACAGTAGAAGATTTTTTAAAATTTTAATTTCATCAGAAAGGCTGTTCAAAACGTGTGTGTGTGTATGTGTTCGTGTATGTGCATGTGTATGTGCGTGAGTGTGTGTGTATATAATTATGGACGTGTGTATGTGTGTGTATATAGAGATTGTAGGCGTATCAAACAGTACTGTTGCAGTAAGACCAGGTGTTTAATAGACAGTTGATATTATTATTTAGTATCACAGGATATAAAGATAGGAGTTTAGAACTGCTTCTTCCCAGGAACGATGGTTTGGTAAACTGCCCGATAATAACTATGACCTAAGCCTGTTGGAACGGGCGATAACTCAAACAACTGGATCAAGAGGAAAATCATTTGAGATATTTTAGAGGTCGTTGTGGCAATTTGCACGAAAGATGTATATACCATGTAAGTAGTTACAGAAAAACTTACTGTAGCTGGTCACGCTACCATTAATCAATCACTTCTGAAATGAAAACGCTTACTTGTCTTACATAATCTTACGATGATACAGTATAAATATAGGTAGAACAATTCTTTACCGCAATGCTTTTGATGATATTTTTCTGTGTAATTTCCATGTTGGTCCATAGTTGCCAAAAGCAATATCCTTTCCTCCATATGTAAATGCATCGACTACAATGACGAAACTTGTGTATAGACTTAAAACAAGGGATTCCAAAATTAAAAGTTAAAAGCATTTGTGCAACTGACATTGATAAGCTGGCTACAATATAGAAGGTAATATATCTGTTATAAGAAGCTGCCTGGCTATGTAAAGAACTTAAATTTGCTATTTGGTTTTGAAATTGATGTCACAAAATCAGCTTTTTCATATTTTATTGTTTGTTGTAAATAGAAACCAATGATTATTTTAAAGGTCTAAATGTTCAGGTACACAGGTGGTTTTTCTACCTATGGTTGTCCAATTGGAAACTGGAAACTGATGGTTACAGAGTGAAACAGGGACGGTCGGAGATCGTATACATGTTTAAACATTTATGACCTAACCTTTGGTCGGAGTTGGTTGCGATTATGAACAAATATTTGTGGACGAGATAGACATTGATCGCGGTCGGAGTTCTCACAGTCTAAGTGACACATATACACCTATACTGGCCATGTGTTGGCCAGGCTGTTTCGAGTTACCTTGAAGTTTTATCGTATCACAAGTTTGCATAGAGACAAGCATTGATATTATTAGCTAAAATAGGACATTTCATTTAATGTTGTTTGTTTTATTAAATATTATAATTTATCAAATATTAAATTCTTTAGAGAATTGATAGTAGTTTTGTTAGATAGTTATTCCGGTAGTTAGCTACCAACTCTGGCCAATCCTGACCCGTGACAACTGAAAACAAACTAAATACGGTAAATAAAGAGAAAAAAATACTGATACACACAACAGAACTGATAGTATGTATAAAGATTACTACTTGGTACTATTCGGGACCGATGATTTCTCCATTCTAACAATGCAAATTTTATCTTTAAAAAAATAGACAAAAATGTTCGGAGACCCTTTTCAATATTCTAAATGAAAAGAAAGACAATGAAGATATTCTTGTAATCCGAAAGTTTTCGTCCTATCTCAATAGTATGATGAAATTGCTTTTGCAAACCTGTCTTGTCTCTGGTCTTTCAGAAATGAAAATAGCAAATGGTTTTTTGAAGTAACTGCTTTAAGAGTTTACATAAATGTTGAAAAATAAACTCCCAAAGCGGTCACAGGTAGCTTATATGATCAAAATATGGTAGACTTACTTGATGGTGTCATCATTCGAGCAGCAAAATCTGTCGATTTCTTCACTAACACCTCTAAGGCTGCATCTATTTTATTTACAAACACAAATGGTAGATACCCTAAAATGAGAATAAAGCAAGTAAAACTCACTCTACGAATACATTTTATAAATTTTATCACGTACATTCAAACTTTGTTCCAATAGCAATGACTTACGTACCGAGACGTACTGTTATCACTGGTCCGTACTTCTTCGACCATTCAACGGCTTGTTTGTGCAACTCCTTGTCATTGACTTCTGCAATTAGAAGGCAAGTGTCAACACCAGGTCAAGTTAAAATGGCGATTGCGTCATGTTTAAAAACAGTTTCCTGCCACATAATGAGAAAATTTGCTTGCCAATAAGATGGTGTAATTTATACGTAACTTCATAGCTGGTTTATAATGATTCTAAATTCGGTCTTGTTATTGTGTCATTTGAACATATTAATTTAGAATGAGAATTAGGAATACGTCAAACACTAAGTTGGAATTGATCAGGTCGGACATCCGGGCATTTACCGTTGCGCGCACCTGCTCAGGCATAGCAACGCTGTCCGAGGTGAAAACAACCGCCATCTTGTTAATAACGTATAGAGCGAAGTCCGTGTAATGTAAAACTTGGTAAAAAATAATTCAGCAAATGAAAGTTTCAAGCAACCTTACAAATATTCAGATAATACTTATTTTTGGCTGTTGATGACAAATTTTATGTACTCCGATGAAATGTTTCTCTATAAGTGAAATTAGACACGTACATCATGTATTTAGGTAGATATCGTGATTTCAATTATAATATGTTTTTAATAGATTTACGTCAACATTTTGTTTACAACTAATAAAATCGAGAAAACTATTTTGATTTACGATCTGAAAGTAGATCGCTCTAATACTAGATTCTAATTCTTAAATATACCCACAAGAAAACGTTTCATGAAAAACCCTCGATAACATGCTTGTGAATTTCTTCCTCATTTTAGAAATGTAATTAAATGGAGCATTAGTGTTCTTATTTTCGGATGCAAGTTTTAATCGTCAAAGGAAATAATATCGTCCATAATTGAATAGTTTGTAAGTCATGTGCATGCGTAGATCTAGATCGTTTCGATACATTTCTTACACATTTAAGAATGAAAAATATCTTTTCCTTTTGATAGAAACAAACAGAAACAGAAATTGGTGTCATATGCATATAAAAAACTCATTTTTATACTTTAATCAAATAGTTTTATTATATATGTAAGATGATTAAATAATATTTAAATGCAGATTTGATCATACATTATAAATGTAACTCGAAGGCTATAGTGTCAAATAGCGTATGTGTCTAAACGTTATATAGGTCTATCATTCATTAAATATATAGTTCGTTCTTGTCACATGATAAATAAATCCATATGTTAGATCGATCGTTCACAATAAAAAAAAAGTTGCGTAATTTAGATTGGGCACTCTGCATACTGGAGCTAACTCGACCATTTGTTTGCTATAAATTTGTACGAGTTACCTCTCTTTGACAGGTGCGCGGTTTTTCCTCGTTATATTTAAAATGGGTCAAACATCTGCCATAATTCGAATATTGTTACACAGACATAAATATGTGTTTATCGATCCTTTTCAATCATCAGTTTCAGAATAATAAATTCTTTTCGTATTTGATTTCTCATTTTGCGAAAAGAGCTTTTTTTATCGGATTTTAGACTAACCAATGCATTAGTAGGAATAGCTAAAATAGGTAAATTAGTACTTACGCAAGAGATTTCCAATTAACGGTACTCCACGTGGCCCTGGGGGATAGTTATATTTCCATTTCTGCCTCAGCCAGTACACAACAAAAGCTGAAGTCAGACCTACAAGTAATGCGCTGGAAACAGAGCCGGATAGTATGAACCCAAACATTTCGTTAGTGCACGACCAAACGGTGCAGATATACGAAACACCTCCGACACAATATCCTTATATGTAATAGTATTTATTTCTGTACTGTGACATATTTTAAGAAATATGTATTAAATGAACATTTTTAGATATGTACTTTTTATAGAAACTTTAGGTTGTTATTTTACCTGGTGTATTTAGCAATACATCATTATCAGATTCAATGGTTGTATTTATTTTACGAGCACCGGTTGACAATTTAGTTCAAGGATATAAATAATCCAATATCTAGCTCACAAATATCACGCGATAGTATGGAACGCCATAGCTGCCTTCTATACACACTTCTTAAATGGTGATGTCCTTTTGATATATGGTGATGTCGTTTT
>JAUMHA010388891.1:1546-11952 GCA_032359765.1 Saxidomus gigantea
TGGTAATAACCCCCCCCCCCCCCCCCGCACACACACGCGCACGCGCACGCGCACGCACACACACACACACGTGTATGGCACGTGACTTAACATTTGGACCATTCTTGTAGCTCTACGCTGAACATTCTCGAAAGTAATTTGATCCTTTTCAGCCTTGGTGACAACACTAGGGAGGCATACTGAAGTTATGGCCTTACTATTTAACGCCTTATAAAGATGCAAACACATTTCTTTAGACAAATATGAGAAGGTTTACTTATCAAGCCTAAATTTTGGTTGGCTTTTTTTACTTTGAAACCAACATGATTTGAGAACTTCATTGTCAATTAAAACACACAAATCTGGTTGGCTTGTGACTTGTTAAATTTTCTCAATTTTGTTGTTTGTATCTTTTATAAAAAAGGTGTCTTCTTGACCTATTCCAATGTGCGTGGATTTACACTTTTCAATATTAAACAAAAGGTTCCATTTTTTAGCCCAATCACATGCTTCAAGATATCATCCCGAATATTGATTGTATTGTTGTTTTGTAGTTGTTGCTGTATATAATTTACTGCAATCTGCAAAGAGTTTAAATGTGCATTTTTTTTTGGCATCGGGTAAATCATTTATTGAAAGGAGAAAAAGTACAGGCCCGATTACTGAGCCTTGTGGTATGCTATACATGTATGTTATCCATTATATTTGTCATTTCACTTATGAAAAGTTACCAGAGACTACAGCTTGCGTGAGTCGTTATGTGTATTATGAGTCGTTATGACAGATCGTACGTTTTTGGCGCCGCCGTGTTAAGCTCGCTTTTGATCTGCACTGTTCGTTATTCAGTCGTTGTTACCCCTTTGAACAAATAACATTACATGTATTAACCATAATAATGCACCCACCCAATATTTCTTAGTCTTCAATTAAAGCAATAAAAATATCAGCAAAATTAAAGCCGCTTCGTTGACTTATTCTCTAACCGTTGTGGCGCTGAAATACGCATTTAGGTAGGGTTTACTTTCTACAAATGGGTGGTACTCCACTGCTACTTTGACGAGCGCGTCGACAAGCCTTTGATCGTCCACACAAAGCTCCAAACACTATTCAATTTTGAAAGGCGTCACACATTGTACATTTATATTTCCTTCAGACAGTCACAGTTCCTCCAGTATTTCGAGCTGACCACAAACACCTGTTCAAACATGCAATAAATCTTTAAAGTATAATGTGGCCATGATTCTGTTGTAAAAGTGACCTCAAGAAACGTCGATTACAAAGCTAGTTTTAAACTAGCTTGATAATTAGTATGAACACCACTGCGGCGCCTTCCAGTATGGTTTTAGCTCACGAAAGATAACTGCATTTAGAAGCATTTTATATCTGCTTGAAAAGCGCGCAATGTGTATTGGTCACTTTCTATAAACCAGTGAACTTTCATGTTTTATCATCGGCTTCCTCTTTCTCGGAAGTCATATACATCTCCACTTTTCGGCGTTAGCTAAAAAAGCTGGAGTTTGATCTACCTTTAGACCAATCAAATACTACAAATGAAAGCGCGGCGAATAAAATGAATTATCTTGATTGGAGGTTTTCTCCTCAAGTTAACATCCAAATTTGTCTTTGGATGACATATCGTCTACTGAAAGTACATGTATACAGTTGAAGGTTTCTTTTTCAAAATTGTACCACTAGACCTCTTTCGATTTGAAAAGAGCAAGTTTCCATACAATGCATTATTGATATCTCTTATTTCTATTCCTGTGAAACTTGGAGTCGGCATAGTATTTTTATGAGAGCGGAATTGTATATTTTTCGGGAAATTGGAACAAAAACATTGTCCCTCCTGCTGATTTACGTCTTCCTTGTACCACAAACGTAATCAATAAAATTAAAACCGTAGTAGAGTTTTTTTTAGGTCATTGCGGGTGAAAATATGTAATGTCTAAATGTGTAATTACAAAAGTTGTCATTAGAACATAACTAAATGCGCAGATAGAGTGTTACTTAACAGAAATCTCGTTGTATAAAATTTGAGTTTCATTTTGTGACAAAAAGACTTTCAAAGATGAAACTATTTATTTGACAAGTACTTGATAGGGATTTGCATGAGAAACACGGCAATGTGGAGAAAACTGTATTTATTATGGTCAGACAAGATGTACCAAGGTGTGGCATTTTTACAGTAGCATTATCATTATTAGCACTATCCGAAAATACTACCAAAACCCATCACTATAAAGCGTTGTCTATATGGTTTACTATATTTTTCTTGCAAGACAACTTCTAAACATAAAGAGTTTATCATATGACTGATTGTATTATCGGACAATAGTATGTTTTCAACTAAGTAAGCCTGCTGGGTCACTATGAGCGACTATTCTTGAAGAAGGTATACATGTTGTAAATCATCTCTTCAATATTTGCAATTTTACCAGTGATGTCCTGCTAGTAAACGCATTTAAGATTTGTTTCATCCCTTCGACAAGTTTCCAAAGATGCAATGACAGACGAAGAGTTCAGTGAAATTATTCATATCTGGTACTGTTTTGGCTCTAACGATAGCTATTATGATATCATGTTGAACAATTGTGCGAACCAACCATTCCTACGCATTCAAACATGCCAATCCAATGACAATGACAATTTATGTATTGATATAAACCACCGGCACTTTACAGCATGTTTTATACATATGTATTTTCAAACACTGGTACCCGAAAACATTCGAAAAGCAATTACTTATAACATTACACTTTTTACAATTTCAAAAAGCATTTTTTTCGAATTAATAAAGAGATAAGAATATAACATTTTTTTCCTTCAAAATAGCAGTATTATCCTTAATTAAACATACATGCAAGGCACAACTCTATAAATTTGTATTCAGAGTACTTAAAATCGCACTTCTCTCTTTTAAAGCGTGCTAAATTTTGGAAAACACTTTAAGAACTCATTAAAACTCTGAATTTGTGAACATCAGAATTTATATAAAATTTTCTAGGGATGTATTTTGCTCTCATTGGCATAAAATTTCTACAAACCAAAACAAAGTGATATTCATTCTCAACAGATATACTGCACAACTTACAAATTCGTTCTTCTCTTATAACACTTCGGTATCTTCCTGTTTCAACTTCAAGATCATAGGAAGAAATTAAACAAAAGGAATACTACAGTATTTTTTCTTTAATTTTATAATATGTTATAAAACTCTTTATATTTCAAATTTTGTTAAGTAATCATTTCAATTAGACAACATTGATTTAATTACTTTTGTATAAAGAACTCTTTGTTTGCGCTTTCACTCCACGATTATTCTACAAAAACCTCTCTTCTTCTGCGTTATAACACCAAATAAAGAAACCACGAGGCAAAGATATTCAAGCACCAATGTACGCTGGCAACGCGTGTCTAGTACGCAAGCTCACACACATGCTATTGGCATTGTTGGCCTGTTTGCACAATTTTGCTAAATAATCATAATCTTGGGACAAACAAAACTCTATAGGTTTGTAGGTACCAGTTACTGCCTTCATAGTAAACATTTCCATAAACTACAAAATGTACTAACCTCGTTACATTCTAGCTACAAGCTTTACAATGTGGAAAAATGTATAAAATTATAGAATGGTACATTGATATCATACATCAATTGCGTAAAGATTCTAAGGTGTAACAGGGAAAGACCATCCTAAACCCAGTGGAGTAATCAGAACAATTAAATGAATTGTCTCTCCGATTCAAAATGTCCATAGGGTATGTGACGCTTGAAATTTTGATCTGTCATGGATTATGGGCCACTCTAAGTTTCTAACTGCCCTTGGACTTTGTTCCACCTTAAATATTAAACTCTATATTGAATACTTCTAGTATGTGCAGCTATTCGTGGTGCATTTGTCACTCTTTAGTCTTGGACTGCCAGTGAACTATGTTCTGCTCTTACTTTTGAACTGCTCAGTTGTTTTGTGACGCTCTTACTTTTGAACTGGACAAGGATTTTATCTTTGAACTGACCGCGGATAATGTTCTGCTCTAAGTTTTTAAACTGCCCTTAGATTATGTGCTGCTCTAATTTTTAAACGTCTATGGGATATTATTAAGAAGTCACTATGTGAATAAATGATGTTTTTACATGCCGTTTAAATTTGCCGTGTGTTTGTGTTCAAGTAGCACCTTAAAGTTACTGTCTGAAATTGAAGTGTTTCAGACTGAAATAAGATAAAATCATGAACAAATATAATCAGCAAAATTGCTTTAAAATGAAACAAATTTATAACAAGTTTATAAAAGCATTGTTAAGAAATATTCGTCGGACAAGAAGTCAAGAACACATAACATTGCACATCTCTAAACACGTACGAAGTTAAGATACGGATCGTGACCGTTACTGAAGCTTGAGGAAGTTTTCAATTGACGTGTCACGTTCCCGTTGTTTTGATTGGTAATCACGTAGGTGCTACTTTAATTTCAGTTTCAGATTAGGTGCTTAGATTAGGTCACAAGCATTTTTGCAAACATGTATTTTATCATTCATTGTGTTAAGTAGGCGAGTTTCATCTTTAAAACAAACACTCTGCCATCAGAAGAGTATTTGAGATTTTAAAAATAATTTCAGGAAATTCAAATTTACAT
This sequence comes from Saxidomus gigantea, assembly GCA_032359765.1. Classification (NCBI taxonomy): domain Eukaryota; kingdom Metazoa; phylum Mollusca; class Bivalvia; order Venerida; family Veneridae; genus Saxidomus; species Saxidomus gigantea. The sequence goes on from JAUMHA010388891.1 coordinate 6,161, forward strand.
CAGTTTTACAGAGACCAAAGAATAAATAAATCTTGTTAACTTCGTAGTCACTTCTAGATGGATGGAAAGGAAGAGCTACCACAAAGCATCTTTTAGATCATGACCATATTTGAAATCTACACAGATGTTCAGAAGGGCGGTCCTGCAATATTTCTACTGCTGGAACAACCGTTATTGTCAGATTAAAACATTATTTCTAAAGTATGCTACATGACCTTAGATGTGAATCATTTAATTATTCATTAATTCCAAACACCATTCCATCAGTTCAATTGCCGTGCAATCTCTTTTGCTGCGTTTGAAGCAATGTTTTACTTGTTTTAAAAGACAATACTTTAAAAAGTAATGTAGTTCTACAAATGTAACACGTCATAAAACATAATTAAAGACATAAACATTTACGCCTCAAATACGCCTCCACTGTGGTAAAACCCTATGTAGAAAAACTATGGGGCTACGCTGTTGTAAAATGTAATTTCTATCCGTTAGAGCGGTCATTTGTCTGTATTTGCTGATTCAGGAAACCACTTGCTTCACTACCTGATATCTCTATACAGATTATAAGCAATATATTTGTACATATGGATACGTCTCCGACCGGTATTCGTCATTATACATCCCTATTTAAAAGTGGAAAAATTATCATTTTTGCCTGATATCTATTTTAAAGCTATTATGATAGCTGATGCAAGTAGAGGGGAAGTTACTGTTGCAAGGAGTTTATAGGCAGGCATGAAAGTTATCATAACTAAAGAAATCGTTTGAGAGGGTTTTATAAATTAATCGAAATTAGTTGACACATTTCTTTTTATCTAAATTGCTTCCTCCACGTTTATGACAGATACTTATTAGAACAGAACAGAACAGAACAGAACAGAACAGAACAGAACAGAACAGAACAGAACAGAACAACTTCTTTATTTCAGACACAGATTACAAAATTACATTTGCAATAACATGTGCACTAGAATATTACAAAATCCAATATACATGGGTATTGGTATAGCATATGTACAACAAATAATATAATTGTTCACTATTATACAGATACGGGACTTAATAACAATTTGAATAGGATAGCGACCAAGTTCCGCATATTACATATACATAGGGGTACTTTTACTGGTCTTAGTAATTTTACGTAAAAAGTTTGAATGGACTTGCTCTATCATATTTAAATTCTCAAAGCCCCATATATCACTTCCGTAAGTTAGAATTGGGAGGACCGTATGGTCGAATAAGCGAAGTTTTAAATAAATTGGGAGGTCTAATTTATTAATCCTCAAATATAGTAAGTGCATGGCTTTATTGGCTTGTGTGACCACATGTTTCCTCTGAGAAAGGAAAGACGCAGAACTAGAAAATATGACCCCAAGGTACTTAATATACTCCTTTACAGTTACTATGTTTTGGCCATTTATATTAATGGTATACATACTAGGTTCATTAGAGATAATGTCTGCAATGGGATATTATTGGCATCTTTTGATGTTGTCGTAACATTAACATAAATTCTGACAAAAGTTGCTCAATTGTGGGTGTTTACATATGAAAAATTTTGTACAAGGCATAAATAGTACTTATCTTAACGTCTTGTACAAGAAACTTGGAAGGTGTAAACCCCCGCTAAAAAGAAGTCTTTTAAAAAATGGTAGCTTCTTTAAGTACGAAAAATGTGATCATGCTATGTAAAGTGAGATTGTCTGGGCACGTATAATGTTTAAGTTGTTCGTTTGTTAAACCTGTCTACCTGTTCATTTAACGGGTATCATTATTTTATAATAAATCACCGTGAAATAAAACTGTTAAGTCTTGGTTCACACAATCAGCTGAACGATAAACATGTTAAAAGGCAGTCTTTTTTGAAAACTGAAACTAATGAAACTACCACAGAAAAAATAAATGGACAGAACTATAAAAAGTACGACAAATTATTTGGAAGATCTGGAAAAGTTATAGGAATGCTTTCTTTCGTATCAATCTGATCCTTAGTTGCAAATATTTAAACTTATCGGGGATATATTATCCCCTTGTTTGTTTCAAAGAAAAGGACGGTTAGAATGCTTTAACCCGCTTTAAACCACATTTTGCCAATACTTCTGATAACTGGTTGTTAGAAAATTGAAAAGTGGAACCTATATATTGCTTTTCTATGATAGAGAAAATGACGGTTTATTTGAAACAGCCGTCTTTGTTGAACATACATTAAGTCGCTTTAAGTTTATTGTAATGTGCATGGTTTTATTCTTTTATTTGCTTTGATTGTTTATAAGTCCCGGCCGACCCTGGGACTTCTCCCTGGGCGAACTTGCTAAGACTCCTAACAGGCGCAGGTTGAAGACAGACAGATGCAGATACAAGGGAATCCGGGTACCAGGCTCTAGCTCTTGTACGAATAGACCCCTTGGTTCTATTACATGCTAAGTGTATAGCACCGATACACGTGAGACTGACTACCTATGTGTTTCTAACCAGGTCATCTCTAGATGGATGGGAAACACTGAAAAGCGTTTCTGCAATTTCCAGTGCCCCGGCAGGGATTCGAACCGGGGACCTTCGGATTGGTAGTCCAGAGCGTTAACCACTCGACTACCGCACCACCCATATGGTTTTATTCTTGAAACCTTTGACGCAATAGGCATTATGTCAGATTATTTGGCATTTTCTTAGAGAAAATAATCAGCCTTTTTTCATTCATCAACATGCGAAATGAATGCCTATAATTATAATGTATACAATTACAAGTCATACCGTTAAGTGGTATACTTGTAATGTCCTACCAGATAATATGCCATATCATACTATTTGTCTTCTATACATTTAATACATTCTTGTCAGGTGTGCGGTTGATATGCAGGGTGACCTGGCTAAAGTCTTTTGAATGCCATTGTATTTACAATACCTTTATTGCAAACGTGGTGGACGTAGTTTGTGACAACTACTGAGACAGCCACTTTTGGTTACATTGATTACATCGTATGATTGTATGATACTTAACCGATTTTATACTGTTCGTAGAAACGGAAGTGAAAATGTGCTTTATCTAGAACGAAATTTAAGACAGGTCATTCAAATGTAATGATAGTAGTTTTCCATAAGGCCGCACATTTACAATCTACGCGTTTACAAAATTGTTTCAGAAATGAAAAGTACGATTGATCACTAAAAATAGTTGAAACAGGGGAGACGGGAGAATGAGGTTTGTGAAATTCTTGAAAGCATTTATGAGAGAGGTTGGTAACAAAAGAATAAAAGCCTTCAATCTATGAAAAATAAACAAATTAAGAAAAGGCAGTACCGTATGTATTGAAGTCTCTTTTTGTAAGTAGTGAAAATACCTACCTGTTCCTTCCGGATACACAATGACACTAAACTCTGATATTGTGATGTAATACATGATGATATATGATGTCATTATGTTTCTTTTAGCTCACATGAACACATAGTGCACAAGGTGAGTTATTGTGATCGTCTGGTGTCTGTCGTCTACTTTCTGTCTGTCGTCTATCCTTCCATACTTAACCTTGTATATACAATAGAGACTGCACTTTTCACTGGATCTTCTTGAAACTTCGTCAGAATGATAACCTTGATGTAACCGAGGCCGAGTTTGAATATGATTCAATTTGGGCCAAAAACTAGATCACAGGGTCAAATCATAGAAAAGCCTTGTGTATGCAGCAGAGGTTGTATTTTGCATCGGATGTTCATGAAACTTGGCCAGTATGATTGCCTTGATAGAATCTAGGTCAAGTATAAATATGGATTATCTGGCGTCAAAAACTAGGTCACGGGTCAAATAATAGGAAAACCTTATGTTAACAATAAAAGTTGTATTTCAAATGGAACTTCGTGAAACTTTGTCGGTATGATTGTCTTAATGACGTTTAGGTCGAGTTTGAATATGGGTCATCTGAGGTCAAAAACTCAGTCACCCGGTTAAAAATCGTTTGTATGCAATACATGTGACATTTACCACCCAATCATCATGAAAATTGGCCAGAATGTTTGTGCGGATCACTTTGCGGGACTGGTTCCTACCCCGGACAAGACCATCGTCCTGCAAAACATAGAAAGCTTCTTTGGTGTAGGAAACTGATCACACAAAATGACAAGTTAATAATCAAAACACCAAATTTTACCGCCTGCTTTTTAATCATGATCAGTTTCACAATACAAAATAAAAAATTGTGAAAAAGCCGTCCCAAGTGTAGGATTCGAACCAATGGCCCTCGTAAATAGGTGACCTTCACATTGACCTCACAGATACTGTACGTCCCTTCCACTAGACAGATATTTGACAAAATGAAAACCATCCAAGGGGTTTATGACATCATGACCTTTGGCCACCAAGTTGTCATTGACCTTTGATATGACGATGAAATGAATATATGTCCAAAGTTAAACGAGTTTTAGGGATATATTGTGGTGCATTTAACTTTAGGGATCACAAGTGTGGCTGACTGAACAGAACATCCTCTTAATGAGTTTAAAATATACCAGTAGTTTCAATAAAACCAAAGGTTTGGATGATAAGGCCAAATGACATGTTAATTTAATGTGAAATTGACCTTGAGTTTGTTTTTTTTACAAAAAAGCTACAAGCAAAGTATATGCAAAAACGTAAATATTAATACTTTTCGAAAAATTGATATAACTCATTTTCGCGAAACAAATATGCACTTTCAGTTTCCTTTCCCGGAAGGCTTTTATCTTACTGTCATGTGTTTTGAATAGCTGATCTAACAATCGTTTGTAGGGCATTAGTTAAATATAAAGCTGATATACTTTAAGATATCAAAATATCGTCTGGTTCACCGTCTATTTGCCACTCTCATGTTAAACGGATCATGGGTTACATCCTGCTCTTATTTCTGATCTGCCCACGGATTATGCAAATTCCTTCTTATATAACCAAATGTTTGTACTTTTGTCCGTACTTAATTTGTTTAAAATGAACAGAAACGATTAAAAATACTAATTCCTTGTAGTGTCCTGGGGCTAGCTGGGCATTTCCCCCAATTTGTTTTAGATTTTACATCGCCACAGCTGCATTCTAAGGCATTCTGGGCATATTTTGACGGATAAAAAAACCATTACTATTGTAGTTTATGTCACGGTCAAAAGTATTTATTTACATGCATGTGCTCATACAAATCTTAATAATAATTAAAAACCGTATTTCCTAAATTATATAACTAAGCAAAAACTGTTAATCATCGTTTGTATAGTTATAGAATTAATGCTAAAGCGGACACAGGTGAAATTATACAAAAGAAAATATATTTTGTGCGTTTTTGAGACCATTTAAGCTCCAACTGTTCTCTTATATTAATATGTTGGGTTAACCGTTCAAATATTTTTATTCAGTAAGTAAGGAAGTAGTAATCTTTGGTGGCGTCTTTAATGTTTGCATTACTGTTTCGTCTTGTAGTAGTTAGGAGGCATGTTGGGAGAGCATGCCGGGTCTCGTCATTAATCCCTATAGCAATGGGAGATGCACGTTTTATAAAGCCACGAAACGAAACGAAAAGCAGGGTTCGAACCTACGACCCTAAATATATGAAAGGTTACAGCCAAAGAGGCGCTTTGCATCCAAGCTTTTGGCTGCACTTTGCGTAATATAGTTTTACAACTTATGTAAATAACGTATTTTAAAAAAGCTCCAGTATAAATTCATGTCACGTACATCTCTTAATTTTACGGTGTTCCGAAGTGAAAGTCGAAACCACGATGGTGAAAGTCGAAACCACGATGGTGAAAGTCGAAACTACGATGATGAAAGTCGAAAC
>JAUMHA010388902.1:0-11952 GCA_032359765.1 Saxidomus gigantea
TGTATTTATATTTTATTGCTGGTATTGCTTTGTTTATTTCTGTTTCAAGGTCTTGTCCTTAGTACACAATAATTTTCGATCCACATCATCAGATCATATCGCTTGAGGTTGAACAAAGCGCAGATCGATTTAATTTCATTGGTGTCTTTATAATAAAACAAACTTCCCTGCCACCCATATATTTGTTAATCATTCATTCTGTGTCATATATTGAATTTCGTTCTCTGCACATTTCGATCCGCGCTTTAGATAAGGTTCATCGCAAATCACGAAGGTAAAAGTTGTTTTAAGGGGAGTTAATCTATAGCCCCCTGGCCTTCAGCGCTCACAACGCTTTGATTAACACTGGTGTTCAAAGGATACTTGAAATCAAGAAAATAGCTTCAGCTACACAGAGCCCCACTCTAAATCCTCTAATACACCGAGTATTTCCGGGAACATTAAACGAAGTTGATTTGTATGAGATCACCGTCTGAATGACCATGTATACAAAACCCATGACAAATGCCAAGATTGCACCAAATAGGTGAACTGTCCACACATTCATTATCTGGAATTAAATAAGAAGTTCTTACTACAAAAACATTTTGGCTGAATGATAAAAATACAGGTAATTTTTGTCAGAGCACGGTTCCATTTTAATCGAAAGAAAATAGTATAACTTAGGTCTTTGTAGCTTAGATGCTTCCAGCAAAGTTGTGTAGGCTTAAGTACCACATTCACTATATTATTATGGCTGTGACACAAACATCTAAAAAAGAAAACGACTACTAATATTCATGTGGCCGCATTCGTGTCCCATAATTCTGTGAAGTTCCTCTAAAATCTGATAAACAGTATCAGATTCATAGAATGAACGAATCGACGGACGAATACGCTTTATGTAAATTGCACGCATTAAATTTAAAAATTATAATTGACAATCAAACTTAAAGTTTGACTGAAGTGCCCGTATCATCTGTTTTTAAGCCTTTCAAGCGATATAAATAAGGGCATAGCGAGAAATATAATATTTTACCTGAAAGTTTCCAACAATGCTTACACCCACTGTCGACAAGATACCGATGATAAAGGCTAATGCATTTAAGCGAGACAGTCCGCGACGAAGACAATAGCGATATCTCATGTATATTATAATACAAACTGAAAATATATAGTTATGGCAAAAAAGAATAAAATACACAAAAAGTGAGGGGAACGCTCATCGTTTCATCATGTAGATCTATCGAAAGATGCAAGTCTTACAAACACTTAAAACAACAAAGGTTTAATTTAATACGGAAATATGAAGACGTTTTATTGGCTTTATCAAGCGATAATACGATATACAAATATTTCTGATCAACATCAATAAACGCACATAAAACAGCCTAAAACAGCGCCAATAAACTTACCTAAACCAGCGCCAATGTTTACCAACTGACTAAAGACGCAACTTTCTGGAGATTTGTTTCCTGTATGGCTGATGATGGGGAACACGGGTTGCACATGATTGTTGAAGACGGCTATAATATATCTGAAATAATGTAACAGAAATGACTTCTTTCCATAGTTATCTGGCTAAGAGACAGCGTGAGACATTGAATGAGGAGGAAACGGCTAGGGATGTAAGATGTATAGACGGACGGACGGATGGATGGATGGACAGACAGTGAAATAGGTAGGAAAAGATTTTAGCTAGTTAGTTACTCAGACGAGCAATCATACAGACAAACAGATATAAACATATGTCTTACGTGATTATGAAAGACACTGGCAGATAAATTGCAATGATTATAGGCAACCAATTATGCCTAGTTTCCAAGATAGGCAAGTAAAGAGTCTAGCTAACTAGTTACACAGACGAGCACATCAGACAGACAGCCAAATATAAATATATATCTTACGTGGTGGTGAAAGACACTGGCAGATAAATTGCAATGATTATAGGCAACCAGTGAAGCCTAGTTTCAAACATTGTCCCGATCTCTCATATAAACATTGGTCTGAAATGGTAAGAATCCGGTATGAAATATGAAAGGAATGTATACCGTATATACGCCAGTTTAAACTTCCCTGCGGGCGTTACATGTTTGATCCAGGGGTCGTTTATTACAGACCGAAAATGTAAAAAAAAAGAAATCAATTGTTTTACTCAGGGGAAGATTATTTAAGATCCAAAATGCAAACTACGAGTTGTTCAATGAAAGAAGTAAGTGTTGTATTTTCTATTATTTACTGGATTAATCAATATTGATATGGTTTACTATGTTCTTATGCCTGTCTCCAGGCCTGGTAAGTCATTTTTTTCTTTAAAAAACGGGAGCGGGGCGTTTTTAGGGGGGGGGGGACGTTTATATGGGAGTATACGGTAGCAAGAATCTGTGATGTAACATATATATGTGTTCAATATAACAAGATTCAGTGACATAACATATATTTTAATATAACCATAGGGACCTGGTTGCAAAAATATTATTTTAAAAAGAACAAACACAAAATTTCACTCTCTGTGTTACATACAATGTATTATATGTACGTGCATGTTGTATATTGTGATGCTCATATTTCTAACCGTACTTTGTTTTCGTCCTATTTGTGTTATTAGCGTAATGTTTTATTCATTATTCATTCAACTATATTCATTCACCACATCGTCCCTGTCACGTTTGGCTACACACCAATACATGTACTCCGTTGAACAAGAGTCAGGCCGTCTTGGTGGTTATTATTTGTGTCGTCGCTTCAACTAATGGAAAAGTGTGACGTCAGTGGAAAAGAGTCTTATCCAGTCTTTCAGTTTCTCCTCCGTCGACTCCAGTTTCCAAGTAACAACAACATTTATTTTTTTGAACGATCCGAAGTTGATAACATGGGAGCCAGTGACAAAAAAATAAATATCTTGGAAATTTGAAGACGATTATCTTTAAAAAAGGACTAGACAATTTTCTTACGCTGAAAAGGTACTGGAAAATAAGACGATCTGGAAAATAAGCTACCAAATCCTTCCGGAAATTAAAGTAAGCCGCGGCTTTTTATCAAGGTTTTAGGGTATTTATTTACGAAAGATTGTGTGTAAGATCACTTTGATTAATTAAAGTACCCAAGAAGTGTTTTGTGCACTTCAAACTAGTCTAGAGAGTCTTAAGACGGGTGCTTTTTTTTTAGAATAAGCAAAGCTCTTCTCAAAAGAGATCATAAAAAATGCCAAAACTATTTTTAAAATTACAGCACTAGTGATAAAATGTATCAATGAAATAATATAAAATGATGCACCTAATTTCGTTTCCAGATGCATGGATCACGGCGCTGCATGCCAAGTTTTTAATAATCACGTGACTACAGCAATTTTGCTTGAAACCGGAATTAAAGGAATTAATTCCGAGATGTAAAAGGCGTAATTGAAAGCATAAGTGCTTCTAGAAATCAATTCCCAATTCAGAACTACCAAATCGCGCCCGTCTTCCGAAATTGACCGAACTAGAACTTTTTATTGGACCTGCACAACTTAAGGAACAGTACTTATCACTTATGTGAAGTATATTTAAATTCTGACCAGGGATTTTGTTGATTAAGAGCGCACAAGATTTTATTATGTCGAGCCCCTATGACCTTGACCTAGTGACCCGAAACACGGACCATGCACAATTAGGCATGGTATTTATCACTTCTGTAAAATATCATTAAATTGTGACAAGGGGTTTTGGAGGTTTTAAGCGCACAAGATTTCACTATCTCGAGCCCCTGTGACATTGACCTTTGAACTAGTGACCCGAAACAAGGACCATGAACAACTAAGCATTGTACTTATCACTTCTGTGAAGTATCAATAATTTCTAACCAGGGGTTTTGAGGATTTAGCGTCCACAATATTTTTCTATATTAAGGCCCTGTGACCTTGACCTTTGACCTAGTGACCCGAAACATAGACCATGTACAACAAGGCATGGTATTTATCACTTCTGTGAAGTATTATTAAATTCTGACCCGGAATTTTGGAGATTTAGCGTCCACAAGATATAACTATGTTGAGCCCCTGTGACCTTGACCTTTCACCTAGTAACCCGAAACATAGATCATGTACAACTAGGCATTGTAATTATCACTTCTGTGAAGTATCATTAAATTTTGACATGGGGATTTGGAGATTTAGTGTCCACAAGATTCCGTCTACAGACGGACGGACGGACGTACAGAAAGACAGACATACAAGCTGAATCCAGTATACCCCATTACACTTCGTGTTCGGGGGGTATAATTAATTCCGAGAAGTCAAACAGCTTTATCACTTCAGAAGTGCTTCTAGAAACCAATTCCCAATTCAGAACTACCAAATCGCACCCGTCTAATATCATATCCAATTTTATTTTTATATAGTTTTGTCAATTGGTGATTTTTGCACTCATGCAGTTTCGAGATGATGTATATTGATTCATTTTTACAAGGACCTTCCGGTTAAATGGCGTCGATAGTACACTGAAAAATTACGTCCGCTAAAAAGTTGAATTTTGTGATCCGATATGTTATTTCTATAGATTTTATAGTGAAAAATCATGTACCAAAACATTCTTATGCTGATATTTGTGAAAAGTGAAGGAATTTCATAAGATCTGAGTGGGTTATGACTGGATTATGATATTTTATTTGAGCGCGCAAAATCTCTTTGCATCGATCACTGACTTTGTTGCGTGAGCGATATTTTCAACGAACTGTGTTTGATTCAATATGCATTAAGCTATAACTGACTATATTCATACAGTGTACAGTATGGATGCAAAAAGTATTTATTGCACACCTGATGTGAATAAGAAACGGACAATCACTGAAACCATCAGCCCATCAGATGAACCACAGGGTGATCATGTAAACTCGTCCAACCCAACACGGAGGAAGGAAGCATAAAAAAACACAACTGATAGCTTTGCGATAGAGCGTCCAGATGCTGATAACAATCTTTCAATACAGGTAAATCTTTCACAGTAGCCGAGATGGCGGAAACTGCTGTTATGAACCCCCAAGTATTGCAAGCACTTTCTGAAGCAATGGTACCGTCACTAACTGTTATGTTTCAACCGAAGCCAATTAGCAATAAACTGGACACACAAAATAAAAGCTTATCGTCTCTAAATACTAAATTAAATGACCAAAAACAATGTACAAAATACCTTAAAAGTGAAAATATGAAATTACGAAATGAACTGAGGGAGGCGAACGAACGAATGGATACACTCGAACAGTCTATTGATAATCTCAAACAATATCGTAGGAGAACGTCCCTCCGTTTCCACCGTGTACCAATGAACTATTTTGAAACTTTTATTAGAACGAGTGCTCCTGATACATTCAACAATTCTGCTGCTGACCTACAAGAAGATGATATCAGTGATCAGCCTGCGAAACAAAAAAAAGAAGAGGCATCTCGACACTGATGAGATAGTTGTCAATATATGCAATAAACAGATGGACTTATCCCCTCTATTAACAGTGAAAGATATGCACAGATCCCATACTATTAGTCCTGTACGAAATGGTCAAGTTCAAATACTTTGTAAATTCAATGACTGGAAAACAAAGCAACGTGTATTCATGAGTAAGTCTAAATTAAAATCCTACAAGTCTGATGATTTAATGGGCTTTGTTACCGAGGATCTAACCCGTAAGAAACAGTTCATGGTGCAGCAACTGGAACAAGCCAGGAAAATGAAGAAACTAGACAGCTTTTGGACCATCGACGGTCGCATATTATATAAACTGAACCTACCGACAGTGTGCGTTTTGTCAGACATATGTATGACATTGCTTTCTATTACCGGACTCTGCAATAGATACAGCGTTAGAGAATCCCTGGCTCAGGGGCAACCCCGTTAGCCATCGTACCTCGTCAGCTCAATCCCTCAACAGTGGGGGGTGGTAGTCCAAATGACTTATCATTGAACGATGAAAACTGAATCAGTGTCACAATAAACGTTTATTTAAATATGCATTTTTTTGCTTTTCGGACACTCACCAGTTTATTTAGTCTGCCTTTATGAACATAAATAATGCGTTTGTTTTTCAGACATTTTCGTCCCTAAATCCTTTTACAGCTGCTAACACTCTTAATGACTTACATGCAATTTGGTAGCTAACAACTTGATGAATAGCACAAGTAATCTCCCTTCAGTTAGTGAAATTATGAATTTGAAACTTACCGTTATGCATCTCTTCATTTTATATCCCTTATCGAATTCACAACCAAATATTCACTTGAACATTTATTAACACACTAACATATAATCCATTTGTTATAAAGTCCAAACGCATTCGTTCTTTAATATTAATAGTGTACATCAAATAAATTGAATTCCTTCTGCATACTAAAATTACTCTCAGCTGATAGTTTTGACAGCTGATTTTTTCGGAAAATCCAGTCAATACCTGTCCTAGTTTTTACCGACACATCCAGGTACACTGTGCTAAAGGTATTCCTCCGTTTTAGGTAATAATTATTTCAGTGAAAACGTGTAAATGCCGCTTTATTTCACATGATATTTGTTTAACTCTGTGCTTGAGTTACCTTTCGTGTATAGTACATTTATTTATATGTGTGTTACAAACATTGTGTACTGTATATAATTGTGTATGATTCCTATTTTTATGATTTGTATACGAATAAATATTTATCACTACTATTGCATGTCCGTAAGATGTATTCACTTTTTGTTTGGTTCGTCCAATGTGTTTGTGTGTTTTGTTCTGAGCAATGCAATGACGCAGACTCTTCTGAAAATTTTAACATTATTTTTTTTAAAGTTAGTCGGTACTTTATTTTAATTCGGCTTATCATGACAATAACCAAATTGGTGAAACTGAAAGATAACTACATATCTTTTTAAATGCACCATGCATTCAGTTGATATACTGATTTAAACACTATTTGGCAAATACTCGGGTATAATACCTTTAGAATGAAGTAGTGCAAATGATTAGTGCATTATAAATATTTGCAGTTAAAGTCTCGGGTCACTTGTTTCGCCAAATACTTCAATATTATATTATTAATTCAACTTTGCGAGCCGTACCACGTAATATTTACCGTCAGAAACATGATTTATTTTCCTGTTATTTTCTTCTTATGTCTATTGTATATCCTGGGATCCGGTTTCACTTGCCGTGGGTTGTTTTATCTTTGTACTGGGACGTGTTGTCATTTATTGCACTATTACTGTGTCACAATCGCTACTTGCCGAGTACTATTTGTGTGTTCTTTTCCCAAATAGGTAACTGTGTATCAGCATGGTGAGTGGCGATTGGTTTATTCTATAGTATCCTGCAGGGATGTCCTAGAAGTCATACATTCAGGGTACATCGACTGTTAGTACTGCTTATAAATCAGTTAGTATCTATACTTAAGTCAGTTTGTTAGATATTCAAATACGTAATCTCTTTTGTGTATCTTAATGTGTATGATATGAAAATATGTTCGTATATTTTTGGGCATACGGTATATCTTTCTTGTTGACGACTAGCGGGTTGTCTGTACTCTTGTGAACTTGTATATTTAGATTTTAACATTTTATCAATTAATTTTCTTTTATTAATTCTGAGCGGTGACGTAGAAAAAAGTCCTGGTCCTTCCAGTGAACCAGAACCAAATTGCCTATCAATATTCAGTCAAAGTATAAGAAGCATTCGCAACAAGTTAGATTATATAAATGATAACTGGTCAGACTGCGATATACTATGTTTTACAGAAACACATCTTGATACTGTAGTAAACCAAGATAAAATAAAATTAGATAATTTCCATATTACTTACCGGAAAGATGTTTCGTGTCATTCGGAAGACATTTTAGTTTATGTTTGAGACGATTTGTAAAATAGTCTTTACAAATTGTTTACTATAATCACTCTGGATAGAATTGAAATATAAAAACATCTATTACCTTTTATGTACCAATTTCTCTTACTTACAAGCGCCAGGTCTGGAACTACAAAAAAGGAAATTTTGTACAGCTTAATAGTTTCATTACAAATAACTGACTGGTCCTTTTTGAATTCTAATTCTGTCCACAAAGTTTGCGAAACGTTTACTCATGTATTTTAGATCTGTCAAAAAGGTGCATTCTTACAAGTTCAGTTACAATACGTCCACATGAAAGACCTTGGTACGATTCCGTTATTCGTAGAACTTCTAGAAAAGGAGATCGAGTCAAGAAAAAAGCTGTCAAAACAAATTCAGTTACTGTCTGGAACTTGTATAAACAACTCTGTAACAAATTTAACAACCTTAAGAAACATGAGAAAGAGCAATTTTTCAGTAATTTAGAATTCACATTGGAAGAATAAAAAATAAGCAACCCAAACGCCTACTGGAAAACTGGAAAATTGCTAATAAAAAATAACAGTAACAGTTTCAAAAGCATTCCTACTCTAATAGTTGTTAAAAACGGTATTGACAAATATAATATTTCTGATGACGAAAAGGCTAATTTTGTAAACGAGCATTTTCATTCCGTTTCAACAGTCGATGCAACAGCGACCCAATTACCAAATTGTATCCGTAAAACTGAAAATAGTTCGTCTTCATTTACCATTCACCCTCAAGAAATAAAAGACATCCTCTCAACATCAAACTCAAATAAAGTAGTAGGACCTGATATAATAAGTCATACGATTCTTAACGAAACTCTCAGTAGTATATATTTCCCGCTTTGTATTTTGTTTAATAGATCTGTTAAAGATGGTGTTTATCCAAACATTTTGAAATTCGCAAAAGTCATGCCACTCTTTAAGAAGGGAGACGAAAATATACCTTTTAATTATAGACCTATATCATTAAAAAGCTGTATAGGAAAAGTCATGGAACGAGTAATTTACAAACATATTATCATCATCTTCATTCTAACCATTAGATATATCTATTACAATCAGATTTTCTTCCTGGACACTCAACGGTATACCAGTTAATAGACATCTTTCACCAAATATACCAAATATGTTAATCGTTTGATAACAAGCAATCTACTTGTATAGTGTTCTGTGATATCTCCAAAGCCTTCGACAGAGCCTGGTATTCTGGTTTACTTTTTAAATTGAAACAGTATGGTTTAAACGAAGAACTCCTCCAATGGTTAAATGAGTATCTCTCTGACCGTAAACAATCATTTTCATTTGGTTCTGAAACATCCGAGGTGTTCCACAAGGCTCAGCCCTTAGCCCCCTACCATTTTTAATATACGTCAATGGAATTGCCGAAAACCTTTTAAGTGTAAAAATACTTTTTTCTGATGACAGTTCTTTGGCAGTTTCGTCAAATGATAAAAACTTCATAGAAACAACTATAAACAATGATCTTCAAACAATCAATGATTGGTCAAAGCAGTGGCTAGTAAACTTTAATCCAAATAAAACAGTAGCATGCATGAACATATCATGAGAGCCACCATATAAGTTCAGCTGAGAACCAAAATTTATTTGCAATTCAAACCATTTTTGAAGCTTGCATGCAAATTGTTTTTCGGTATCAGATCTCGAACCCATGAGCCTCAATCCATGAGAGGTTACAGTGATTTCATGTTAGCGACTCTAAATACTCGACCTCGAAGGTGGATCATGACTCCACGGATATATGGTATGACTAATGCCTCCCAGAAGAGGTTAGTTATTTTCGGTTCGAACGTCACCCCGCTGGCGGTGTACACCTGGATTACCAGTCAAGCATGTTCACCACTATATAGCACTGATCCTGATACAAGGATATGTAGAGAATCTCTTAAATACTGAAAATACAAAACACTATCTGAAATATGCTAAAGATTTACGAGAGAGTGACAATAGCTCCAAAAGTTGCTATGAGACACAAAAAACTTAGGTGCGGACATATGAGTTACGTAGTTAATGAAAGGTAAGCGATGTTTATCGATGTACTTTATTTATGATGAAGTCCATTAAATTATTATTAGGAGTTTTGTCTCAAAATAATAATGTTACCGTAACAAATGTTTTCAAAGAATTATAAAATTGAAGTGCAGCGAAGAAAGTACGAAACTGCAGTAAACCTGTCCGAGCTGATATATATATTATTTAGGTTTAAAACCCTTAAAATGCCGGAAAAGGCAATATATAGTTTAATATAGGTTATATAGTTTAATTATACTTCCACTAATACTTCCTGGAGTTATGACCAATGGGTGGGCGAAAAGATTGTTTTGGTAAGAGCCTGACTATTTCAGCGGCTAAACCTAATAACCGTTCTTGGAAAAGACTAGTATTAGAACTTTATTCTCCATAAAAAATTAGCAAGTTTTTCGCATACATTGTCGGGGGAATGGTTCGAACCTATCACTCTCACTTCTGTTGAGTTAATGAAGAAAAGTATTAGCTTTTCAATAAAGTAGCCGCGTTTCTAAAAACAAGTTGGCTGCGTAAAAAAGCATCAAATAGGTTATGCCGCATGGGTAGCATGCATGGAGAGCCATAATGGCTCTTTTAGTTCACCTTAGAACCAAAACGTTTTTGGAACTCAAACCTTGTTTGGAGCTTGCATGCAGATTCTTTTCTATTTGATCAATGTTGACCAGAATGAATCCCTTGGGAATAGTTGATGCTGAAAGAATGATTCATTCTTATATGAAATTAAGTTTAAAGCTGAACAATCATACTGTAACATGACCAGTTACCTTCAGTCAAACGTACAGACAGAAGGGCGAACGGGCGGACGGAGAGTTTGTCACAATAGCACATGTGTTATATCTGGAGGTTCGGGCTCTTGGCTGTGTTCATTCAGCCAATAGATAAAGTTTCCACCTTTTTTGTTGCTATTTTAATCAAATTATTTACATTGAACATTTCTAGCACGTAACTGTATTTAAATATGGAAATGTCAAATATTCCCATAGTGACACTATCACAGTACAATGCATGGGAAAGAATACCTATTCTTTATATGGATGGGATTTGATCCCGAAATGCTTAAAAACAGTATATTCATGCACATGATTCATGAAAAACACTAACAGCTGATTCGGTACAGTAAAATTACAGTCTGACACTCTTGCAGTCGCCTATAATTCATTGCCAAGTTCCTTAAATAAATATAAGATAGAATCTTAGATATTTCAAATTGATCAGATGATATTGATGATTGATCACGTGCAAAAAAGAAACTTGCAACTCTACTGGGTGATGCCCTCACCGGCAACCCCCCCCCCCCACCCCCCCCCAAAAAAAAACAAAAACAACAGACGTCACGTGATTCCCAAGAAATAAATGAGTCGCTTTTTCTGTTTTAAATCACCCTTCATTTTGATGATTGGTATTATCAACAGCCCCCGTTCTTTGATCCCCAGCACAAACAGTGTTAGTAGGCTTCATTCGGAAATGTTTGAACTCCGGGTAAAACGTTCCAAAATAAAGCCCCGTCACAACCGCTGCTAACCACTGTGATATCGTAGAAACGAGGTGTTCTGCATATCCCTGGAAATAAATGACATGTATTAAGCAGGGTAAGAACATAGCATGTTTGTCGCTTGTATCATTATTTAAGAGTATGACATCAGGATAGGGATCTGCTGTAGTATGAATTACTTACTGTAACGAAAACTGTTTAAAGCGAATAAACTTTATCATATAGCAATAATAGCCAGGCGGCTGAATATTTTGATGTATAAATCTATGTTCATGAATATAGAAATAACTTATCAAGTTCAACAATGTTGTAGTAACTGAAGGATAAAATTCATGACTGTATTAATAAAGATGGATACTCATACCGGATAAGCCGAAGTCCATTTGTAATTCGCTACGCCTATCCCGGGACCTTTGGTTCTTGCAACACTGCCAAATGCGACGACTATCACTAACCGTGAAGGAAATAAAAAAGTGGTCAATGTAAAAATACTTTGACGACAATAACAATCAAAGGACTGAAAGTGCTGGAGGGTCGATTGTCTCTGAACAACACAGTCTGCACACATACATGTGTAAATATCA